>BRDA01006789.1:0-17898 GCA_036984385.1 Crenuchus spilurus
TTTTTAATCGAGTTAATTTCAGGGTCTGTAATTAATTAATCGCAATTAATCGCAAACCATATATCAACAAATTAAACATTTTCAATTTAAAAAATAATTTTGCTACTAAAATTTTGAATGAATAGACATACAGTATATGGTTAACAACAAACATGTTTATTGCTTTTTGATTTTTTATTGTTATTAAACCAACAGATTTGGCAAAGTGCTATAATATTTATTCAGATTTCAAGTATTTCAGGAACCCCTGAGTCTTTAACTTATTTGAAAAAAAAAAAAAATAATGTAAGCAGCACACTAGACAATAATGATAACACCATTTCTTGTACAGAACTGTAAAAATTAAAAATAAATCAAATAACTACACAATACTGCGATACTCTTGTGATAGTTTTAACATCTTGTCATTTGGTCCAATATGCGCTGGCTAAAGCTTTTTTTTTTTTTTTTTTACCGCTGCTGGGGATGCTGACATTAGCTGTGGAGACGGCTGTGCTTGCCGCAACATGTTTGACATTGAGATGGTATTTTAGGCTCGAGTGGCTTCGGTGATAAGCAAATTCCTTTTTAAACAACTTGCATACAACAGTAGTCTTTTCGAAAGTCCCATCAGAATGTTTTTTAAAGCTAAAGTTGTCCCTCAGTGGACCAAGAGAAGCGGCTTCGTAGTCCATTGGTGCAGTTTGCCGATGTCCCTCGTCCATCATTGTTGTTGTTTGCGGATGTCGCTTGTGCATCAGATTTACAGGCGTGCTAGAACACGCAAATACAAAGGTTCCGTCTCCAAACGTAAAAAAAAAAAGTGATTAATTGCGATAAAATTTTTAACACGTTAAAACCTTTGTAATTAATTAATCGAAATTAACGCGTTAAAGTCCCGACCCTAGTCATAATACAAAGAAATATATTGGATGTGGTTTCTAAGAATGTCCTTTGTTTTGATCATGTCTTCAGCTACAAGAAAACCAGGATGAGATTGAAAACATGATGAACTCAATCTTCAAGGGAATCTTTGTTCATCGTTACAGGTTATTCAGTTTTACATTGTATTGTTTAAAGGATAATATAACTTTCATGATGCTGAGGGTGGTGATCGTGTTTGTTTATGTGCAGAGATGCGATAGCTGAGATCAGAGCAGTCTGTATAGAGGAGATAGGAGTGTGGATGAAGATGTACAGCGACGCCTTCCTAAACGACAGTTACCTAAAGTATGTAGGGTGGACTTTACATGACCGGGTAATTCTCTCTGCAGTAGCACCTCACTGCACACTTTTCTCAGGTGTGTGTGTGTGTGTCTCAGGTGAGTGACTCTTACCTGCTCTCTCACAGCAAGGTGAAGTTCGGCTGAAGTGCCTGAAAGCCTTACAGAACCTCTATACCCACCGTGAGCTCTTTCAGAAACTGGAGCTTTTCACTAACCGCTTTAAGGTAATGGGATTAAGAATGTAACGTCAGGTAGCAGCAACTTCGTAATTTTTGTCATAATAATACAACTGCCACTTGCCAGCAAGCTAGATAAAGTGTCATAATGATCTGCCCTTTATTCAGCTAGTTGTTGCATAATTTCATGAGCCATGCATAAAGTGTTCTACACAGTAAATCTGCCAGTGTTAAATCATCACTATTAGAGTTAAATTAACACTGAGAGTGTTACATTTTGACACCCTCAGTGTTAATTTAACTCTTTTAGTGTTGATTTAACACTGGCAGATTTACTGTGTAGAAGTTCTACATTTTTGTCATTTTTCAGTTTCTGACTTAATTTGAAAATGTCTGTTGTACTTTATATTGTAAATTTCATGATGACTGGACCAAAAATGGACCAAAATGACATCCAGTTCCCTTGACTTCCATTCTTTCTCCTGTAAAGTTATCATTTTAGAGGATACTGAGTTTTGCAAACTGTTCAAGTACTGATCATTCTGATATTTATGCAAAACATAAACAAGAGGATCAGGATGGATAACATATTACGCTGACCATCCCTTCTCCAACCATCAGATCTGTATTACTGTGACCTTGTGCTTCTCTCTTTTTCGGCAGCAGCTGATCTCATAATGATAGGGTTATAATAAGTGCTGTTTTCAACACAAATTGTGTTGTTTATTTGGAAATTGTTAAGATTAGGGTTCGGTTTTGATATAGGTGTAATGTTACTGAGCTGCAGAATTACATGCGTCAATGGAATGTCCTCACAAATATAGTAAAATATAGTGAACTGTGTTTTTGTGTGTTTTCCTGCAGGATCGGATAGTGTCTATGACTCTGGATAAAGAATATGATGTAGCAGTGGAGGCCATCAGACTAATCACGTTAATACTACAGTGAGTAACACTGTACTGATTAACAATCATATAGTGTGCAAACTATGAGAAACAAACCCAGCTGTTCTAGATTCAGAAACTTGACTATTATCTGCTGAAGAAGAAAAATGAATGTGTGTGTGTGTGTGTGTGTGTGTTTACAGAGGCAGCGAAGATACTCTATCAGGTGATGACTGTGAGAATGTGTATCATCTGGTGTATTCTGCACACAGACCGGTTGCTGTGGCTGCAGGAGATTTTCTCCACCGAAAGTGAGTCTGTGTTTACAGCTGAGACACTTCAGAGATATTAGAATAAGAGGAAAGTTAATGCATAATACATATAAATAACATATTTTTAGGAAGATAACTAATAAAAATAAGACATATACAATAAGACAAAAAAAACTATGCTCCCAGTGCTGCTTTAATATGGACAATTTAATTAAAACGCTTTTTAAGCTAATGAAATGTAACATTAAAACATAAGATGTGTATTTTGTATAAAATCAAAAAGTCAATGTGTGTGTAGGTTGTTCAGTAGGTATGATGCTCAGGCTGAAGAGGAACTAGCAAAGCGTCGAGGGAGGAGCAGCCCGAATGGAAACCTGATCAGAATGCTGGTGCTGTTCTTTCTGGAGAGTGAGGTATACACACTCACACTCATGCACACATGGCCCACCTGCAGAACTCTGGATCTCAGCACCAGAGTACAGGGCTTTATAAGCTGTAATTTCCATTCAGCTCTGATTTAAACTAGAATATGTATCTGTGTGTGTCAGCTTCATGAACATGCAGCATATCTGGTGGACAGTCTGTGGGACAGTTCTCAGGATCTGCTGAAGGACTGGGAATGTATGACTGAGCTACTGCTGGAGGAACCAGTACAGGGAGAGGAGGGTTAGTACATATATAGTTATATACTACACATTATTCAAACTGCATATTACTATATGTTGTTGCAGTGTATAGAGTGTGCAGGGAGTGGAAGATCATTACACTATGTTTTTTTTACTACACTCTCAGTCTCTCTCTTTATCTATCTGTCTGTCTGTTTATCTATCTCTGTAGTTTTGTCAGACAGACAGGAGAGTGCTCTGATTGAGCTGACTGTCTGTTCCATCCGACAGTCTGCAGAGGCTCATCCACCCGTGGGCAGAGGAACAGGCAAAAGGGTGAGTTAAATCAGGAAAACATTAAACTGTGCAAAGTTCAAGTCTACTTTAACATGCCTGTGCTGATATTTCTAATGTGGTGTTGTTTAGGTTTTGACTGCAAAAGAGAAGAAAACTCAGATAGACGACAGAAACAAGCTAACAGAACATTTCATCATGGCTCTCCCCATGTTACTGTCAAAGGTAAGACCTACAGTGAAGACTCTTCATTGTTTGAATGTTTGTTGCTGTTTTGATAATAATATTATCACTACATTGGCATTGCAAATTACCAAAACAATAAGATTCTTTACTTGATAACTAAAACGTTATACACTTATTATGTAAACGCTAATATAATCTGTGGTAGTGCTGTCATGGCACCGGTTCTTTGTACACAGTAAATCTGCCAGTTTTAAATCAACACTATTAGAGTTAAATTAACACTGAGGGTGTCAAAATGTAACACTCCCAGTGTTAATTTAACTCTAATAGTGTTGATTTAACACTGGCAGATTTACTCTGTAGTTCTTTCCTCCTCACCCATCTTTTCTGCACTTATTTATCTGCTCTGTCTACTAATCACTAGTGAAATATTTTGCTCTGTACAATGAAGATTATAAACCTACCTTAAAATACCATGTTCTCCTTTTCAGCAGTTAACTAGTTTTGTCCAGCAGAGGCCATTACGGTGTATTAATATGTCACAGTATGTGGTCAGGAAAGTGGGCTGCTTCTGTTCTAAAATACTCTTTGGTGGAGTGTATAACAGTTTATGTAAAACAGTATAATGTAGTAGTTTTCGGTGCTTATAAGAAATACATCACATGATTTTGTTAAATGTCTTGATTATTTAATATGTCTCATTAATGCTGGTGTGCATACCCTGTACAGTATCAGACAGACTCAGAGAAAGTGGCCAGCCTCCTGCAGATCCCTCAGTACTTTGATTTAGACGTCTACAGTACTGGAAGGATGGAGAAGGTACCAAATATCTAATTTTCTGCCAGTCAGTTTCATCCTCCGAAGTCTAGAGGTACCGTGATTTGGCTTTATATTAGGTGTCTGTGTGTGTGTGTGTGTGTGTGTGTGTGTGTGTAGCACCTGGACGCTCTGCTGAAGCAAATGAGGTCTGTGGTGGAGAAGCATACAGAGCCAGAGGTTCTAGAGGCCTGCAGTAGAACTTTCAGCATGCTCTGCAGTGAGGAACTGACCATCATGAACAGAGTGGACATCGCTCGGAGCCAGCTGATAGACGAACTGACTGAGAGATTCAGTCTCGCAGTGGAGGAGCTTCTGCAAGAGGTACAGATACACACACACACACACACACACACACACACACACACACACACACATCACACAATCATTGATTTAAATCTGAGTTTTAAAGTGAGAGTTCAGCAACAAATAACATTCTCCCTGCTTCCCCAAACACTCTCTCCCAGCTTTCCCAAACACCCTCAGCCAAGATAAGCTTAACCCCTTAAGGCTGCTTCTTTAATTACAGGAGTAATATAAGAAGCTTATATTATACCAATTCCTCTGGTGCTGACTGCATGCCTGAATCTTCCCACACTCAATTTCTGTGTAGTTCTTAAAGGAGTGATTCACTCAAGTGTGATATTTACATAGCTTTTCACTTGCACCAGATATATCAGTTGATATATTAGTTTAGAAGTGCAGCTGCAATGATAAAGTTTCTATCAAACAGCAGAATTCACCTAATAAACACTAGTCACCTAAATAGCTCAGATTTTTCTCTAAAAATATATCACCAAACTACTCTCAACCCACTCAAACCACATTCACGTCTCACAGGCTAGTTGATGTGACAGCAGCAAGGCTGGTAGAAGAACAGATCGTGGAACAAATTCTTCTGAAAGTCCTCATCATTAAAACTGATTCTACTTCAGCAGTCCTGCTCTGAGTGGGTTGACTAAAATGGAAGATGCAGCATTTTGCTACATAAGCTTTAATTTTTTAAAACTCAGTCATACGGTGTCCTAAACTATAATTAAGATTTTAATTAAGATCTGATTGCATTATGAGTTTTGGTGATATATTTTTACAGAAACAACTGCTTTCTTTGGCTATGTTCACATTACAAGCCACATTGCTAAATACATTGTTTTTTTTAGCCCAAATTAGATTTTGGGCTAGTTTCCGTTTGTGTAGTGTGACTTTCTGTTACAAAATCAGTAGCAGGTTTGGGGGATCTGGCAACCCTGTATTTGTGAGACGACTGATTTTAGTAAAACTGGTGAAACAGACGTGTTAATAGCTGATGTGTGATGGTGTTTTGCTTAGGAGGACAGTAAACAGGGGGTAGACTGTACATGATCAGGTGAAGAAGGTGAATAAATAAATGCCAGCTGGCTGCTTTTGCTGTTTTTACAGCAACATGAGTAAACAACAAAAGCCAACGCTGGCTCACACACAATTTTGCATACAAGCAAAAAAACATGAAATCTGATCTGAATGTCATCACATTCAAGTCACATGTCCACAGATCGGCTACGTATCTGATGTAGGACCACATATGAAAGTGACTCAAATCTGCCCCGAAAAGATCAGGTCTGAGCCACATTAAGGCAAAAGATCAGATTTGAGCTACGGTACATTAAGGCAAAAGATCAGATTTGAGTCACTTCAGCCTGGTAATGTGAACGTAGCCTTTGTGTTTGTATGATGTGTTTTTCGGTTTAAGCTTACATCACCTCCATTTCATATCAGTCAGACTGGGTTTTTTTCTCCACCTCTGTTTCCCTTAGGGAGAAGAGGCAGATGATGATGATATTTATAACGTGCTGTCCACCCTACGGAGATTGACCGCCTTTCATAAGTGCGTCCCTACTTTTTGCCAGGCCTTTGTCACAAAAAAACTATAATCTCATCTCCTGGAGAAACATGATGTTTTTTCCTGTTTTCTTCTTTCGCAGTGCCCATGATCTGACCAGGTGGGACCTGTTTGAGAACTGTTATCGGTTGTTGAGAGCGGGTATAGAGCATGGTTCAATGCCAGAGCAGGTATGATACTGTTTATTCAGGTAACATGTCTCATTATTAAGGAAATAAATCATAGTTATTTCAGTTGGCAGTTTAGATTAGCAAATCAATTAGGTTTTTGAACCAATATTAGTAGCGATCTATAAAGACACTTGGCCGCATCTTTATCTTGCTGGTCATAGTGAAACAGCTTAAAGTATCAGAGCTTTCTGTGAGCAACTGTGTTGTCTAACACTGTATAAAAGATTAATGAGGCTTCCTTTATTTCTGCATAAAATGTGATTTATTCTAAGTGACGGTACAAGTTCATACAGAGCACATGTAAGATTAAAATTGTGTAAACAGAGTAACCACAAAACACCAGTGATTTGGAAATGTTATTCACATTCATTTGCTTTCTTCTTGAAAAAGACAATCTAAATCTAAAATTTAAAAATAAAAAAAAATAAAAATCTAAAAGTTTAAAAATGTAAAAAATTTAAAATCTAAAATTTTTGTATTTGTAGGATCATGTTCCTTACACATCAAATAAATGCAGCTAAGCAAATGAAAGGAGTGCAGTGGATTTAACACATAACACAACATTAATGTTTTTTGCACAGGATTTAAAGCGTTAAATGAATAACACTATGCAGCAAAAGTGAGAACACCTCTGTTCATTATCACTAAAATGTCATTATGATTTAAAATGTCATAATATTGAAATTATTATATTCATTTTCATTTTAAAAATAGGATACGTGCTGTTATGTGTAAGCAAAAAACAGACAATGCTAAAATAACAGACTCCATTGTCGAAACAGTCAAACAAACCATCACTATTTATCTGACCCATGTTGTCTTGAATGTACAGTGTTTTCTATTCAGTGTTGTCTGATCCATGTCATTTGTGTCCTGTAGATAGCAGTCCAAGCTTTGCAGTGTTCTCATTACTCCATCCTGTGGCAGCTGCTGAAGCTGACTGATGACTCTCCAACTAAGGTATATTAATAAATTTAGTACTTATTTACAGGAAAGGGAGGTTATCTTGCACGGTCATTCTGACTTCTGCACCTGCAGTACCTCTAGCCTGACCATTTTACTGTCTTCCTTATTAAGTACACCTGTTTCAGGTAGATCTGCTAACAATGTGAGTGCTTCATGACCATGGGTGGGAAACATTGACCTAGCACACTGTCCACCTGTAACTTGGATCCCTGGTCCAGACCAGCAAGTGAATTGATGCTTTGTTACATTGAAGTCTTGATTTGCTTAGCATTCACATTGGCATATTTATCATCGAACCAAGATGTTAAAAAAATGAATGTGTGGTTGATTGTGAGATGACACCAAAACAATGCACTCTGCTGGATTAAATGCACTGTGTAATTGTTTCAGTAAAATCTGTAATGTACATGCTGCATCATTGGCTCATTTAAAACAAGGTTCTCTGCTCTGTGTTATTGTTTTGGTAAAAACAGCAGTCTCTGTGCAACTCCATCTCGTCACGTAATGTCTTATGTTCATTCCATTTAGATTTCTTTGGTTTGTACTCTGTTCAAATTGAAATTAACTTCACCTGAGTTAGAAATGGACCGACTTCTTGGTCTACTTATTTGCTGCGCACCACTGTTCAGAAAGTGGTGTTCACACTTGTTCTAATCACCTGCACTAATGAAGCAAACGCACCAGTTTTTTTTTAATCTAACCAAAACTGACAAGTGTGAACACACCGTTATTATATCCTCACCACACTGGCAGAAAAAGTGTTTCATATAAGAATCCGAATCACACCATATTCACACAAAACATGCTTTCGGTGATCTGGCGATGTTTTCTTTTTGGCACATTTTTGTTGCAATTATATATAATAAAACTGCAACAACATAAAACAGGTAAATATAGCCAGATGTCATAGTATAATTATTTATGTAATAAATCACATCTCTCTCACTGTCCATATAGCAGTAATATACTGTTCATATATTCTTACTGTCAATATTGCACTTTATGCATTTAATTTTATTTAAACAGGAAAAAAAATATCATTATTATTTTCAAATGCTGGTTTGTCCCAATAAAGAGCAAAAAATGTTATGTATATTAGAACTTTGGTTAATAGAAAATGTATGCTTGTTTAATCCATAGTATGAAAATGATAACAATTAGACAAATACCGTTGGCAATAAAATAATCAGCCATAAAATCATGATGCACCCCCAATTTCACATATTTCACTTTATTTCTGGATAGCTACTGAATATATTTTGATTATGTTGTTAATCTTGTATATCTTTTACTTCTCTTTTATTTTCTTCAGGATGATCTTATAACTCTGAAAAGAGTGGTCAGATCTTTCCTGGCTGTGTGTCAACAGTGTTTGTCCAGTGTAAACACGCCAGTGAAAGAGCAGGTGAGCCGTAATCCTGTAGCCAGTCCACTGTGACCCCTGCCTTCTCATTTTTCTGATCTGGCTGTCTGTGAATCCTACAGGCCTTCATGCTGCTGTGTGACATGCTGATGATCTTCAGTCACCAGCTGATGGCAGGTGGTAGGGAAGAGCTGGAGCCACTGGTGTTTACTCCAGACTCAGCGCTACAGAAAGAGCTCTTAAACTTCATCCTAGACCATGTGTTCATCGAGCAGGACGATGAGAACCAGAGTGTAGGTCAGTGTTTAAGATCTAGATGAGCCCAGACAAGACATTTTCTAGAAAGGACAAATATTTGTGTTATAAGAAGGGTCCTACTAAATTCATCAGAAATTTTGCATAATTTTGTGGACCTAGACTCTCAAATATCACAGATTTAACCAAAAGAGGTGCTATATTTCATGGCAACTGTTAATTACATAGGAAGCATATTATGGGTTCTGAGAACAGCAGTATCTCTACATAGTGCCTTTTTCCAACCCAGGATGCTTTATAGCAATCAGTAAAGCACACACACATACACAAGTTCCAGCTAAAGAGGTGAAATCACTCCACAGCATAGAGTCACTCAATTTCATTTTCTTTGTTGACTCTTCTCAAGAACCCTAGTAGCAACATTGTAGCTTTGCATTTCTGTGAGAGCTCACTGGCCAGTGCACTAACAGTGCATTAGTTTGGCTTTGACTTTCATTGCTTGTGGACACACCCTCATCAAATATTTTACAGCGCATGTCTACCTTAATCCAAAATATCAATTGGTGTCTATATCTTATTTTCAAAATCTGCAGTTAGGGTACAAACCCCTTAAGTGATCGTTTATTCATTGTTTTGTGTCTTGATGTGATTTTCACAGCCTTGCATTTTGTAGGACCCTATTTATTATCTCTGGAGCTTTTTCCAGTTAACCTCAACTTAAATACTTGCCTTAAAGTCTTAAAATTTAATAGAGCTATAAAGTCATCAAATAAATCACTGAAGTCATTCATTATCCTATAGTAGCATCATGCCCATATTAGGAATTTCAGGTCTGAGCCATTAATCTATGAGACAAAATCCAGGTCGGCAAACCCAGATTTAGATGCTAATGTCAGGGACATTGCAAAGTGAAGGGTGGGTTGGGTTAATTGGCTGCTACTACATTGGGAGAGGGAAAATTGGCAAATACTACAAATAATATTTGTAGTAAATACTACAAATAATATTTGTAGTAAATACTACAAATAATAATAATAATAATAATAATAATAATAATTATTATTATTATTATTGTTATTATTATGTAAATCCAATTAATCTGTTCCAGATACTCAAAAATATTAACAAAGAATACAATTTATATAGAATAACTATAGTTTTACATACAGAAAACAATTAGAAATAAATACAATAGACTAATGAAATGGATAAATGAATATTATCATCACTGTTACGCTCCATTTTAGAGCATGCCGGTGTGGTCCAGCTGGCAGGCACCGACAAAAACCGGACAGATGAGCAATAACCGAGACAACATTTCCCCAATAAATGTTGACGATAACCGAATTGTACGATAACCAGGACAAACGATAACCGAGGTTCCACTGTATTTACTATTAACACTGTAAGCTTAATTTTCATAGAGTGACCTCTGCTGGCTATATGAAACATAACATTGACTCAGCTTTTCATTAATGCAGTTATGTAGCCTGTAATTATTCACATCTTGAAAAAATTTTCATTTAACTTTCAAATATATATAGTCATTCAGAGGTGAAATTTTATTTTATTTTATCATTTCTCAGATCAGCTGACAGCCGTAAGGGGATCTTATTGTGGGTCCACACTTTCATTCATTCAGTTTTTTTTTTTCAAGCAAAAATAGAAAAATCTATTATTTTTCTTTAGTACACTACTGGTATTTTTTATATTAAACATGTTTCTCACATAACTGAAAAACAGGGTTTATTATTAAACATAAATATTTTTCCATGTTATTATGCGACCTAACTTAACCAGCTTTCATCACTTTTGTGCTTATAGTAAATAAATGGTCCTGTATTTTTTCAGAAGGTGAAGAGGAAGATGAAGCCAATAAAATTGAAGCTCTACACAAGAGGAGGAACCTGCTGGCTGCCTTCAGTAAACTCATCATCTATGACATTGTTGACATGCCAGCAGCTGCAGACATCTTCAAACACTACATGAAGGTAATAAACTGATATGAAACTGTACTGAATTGAAGTAGTGCTGGAGAGAGAGCAGGACACAAACTAATACAAAGAAAACATAATGTGGATTGTTTACCTATCCAAGTCCAGGTAGAACATACTTTTGGTCATCTCATACAGCCATAGCAGCATCACCTGTGAATGTTGAGAGTATTCAGACAGATGCTACTCCAGATTCACTCTGTTTTTATACTGTTGAAGTGATTTAATTCATTTGTCAGTGGTTAAGATTACACACTGATATTATTTTAATCTCTCTCTGGGCTGTAATATAGCACACAGGGTCAGTTTAACATGCTGTTACAAGCAAGACCCCTAAAGTAACTTATGAGAGAGCTCCATTTCCCCCTGTCAGTGAGTAATTCATTCACAGATTGATCAGAAACTACAGAGAGAAATAAAATACACTTCTCACAAAAAGTTAGGAATATTTGGCTTGGGGTGAAATTTATGGAAAATATAAAAAGTTCACAGTATAGTGATATTATATCATGAACCTAGGGCCTTTAGTAGAATCATGCAATGGTGATATCCTCATCTCAAAGAATTTATTGAAACAAAAATCAACAACAGTGGTGGGTCCAACTAACGTGCCAATAACTTGTCATGTGCCCTTGAGCATCCTTGGCAACGAAGTCTCATGCTGTTCACAAGTCGACTTATTGTCTGCTGAGGCATGGCATCCCACTCTTCTTGAAGGGTGGCCCTCAGATCATTGAGTTACTGTGGTACAGAGTTATGAGCCTCTTCACGGTGACACACTTGATCCCATAGGTTTTCTATGGGATTCAGGTCTGGAGAAAGTGCAGGCCACTCCATTTGAGGTACCCCAGTCTCCAGCAGCCATTCCCTAATGATGTGACCTTGATGACTCCACCTCTCATATTTTTCTGTATTTAAGTTGAAAGTTAATTTGCCTCAAACAACATAAAATTGCATGTTATATTTTTACTACTTTACATAGTTTATATTTTCAGTTGTCACAGATGTGCAGATTACTTTGAAAATTATTTTTCACAAACCAAAACACGTTAGGTTGTACCCTGCTCTCTCACAAAAATGCAAACATGGCTAATATAAAGAGAAAATCTAGTTCTTTCTATAATGACATTGTAATTTCCTTTTGCTGTAAATGTACTTTCAGTGCTATAACGACTACGGGGACATCATTAAAGAAACATTAAGCAAGACCAGACAAACTGACAAGATCCTCTGTGCCAAGACACTAATCCTGAGTTTACAGCAGGTAAAACTGTCAGCAAACTTGTATTAAGGAGATCCACCACTTTGTCTTCCTAGTTGGTCAGGTATTAGAGGGTGATGGTCATAATGAATGGGTTCCTTTAGAGCTTCTGTTCAAAATTGACATATATAAATGTTTAATGGTTTTATAGACGTATTCACTTGTTTTCTCAACACATAACAGCCTCAATATTTCATAACTTTCATATTTTAAGCTGTTTAAAGATGCTGGTATGTGTTTATTGAATTTTTTATCTAATACATTTTTACTTTCCAGCATTCTTGCATGAATTATTCATTTAAAAATTAATCAATATATTTCTAGTCACTCACATTCACTGAGGACTCACTGGTGATTGTTATATGTTTTTGTTTTTTGTATCATGGGAGAAATAGTGCCTCTGACTCAGAAACTTGAGTCTTTAGATCTTCAGACACCAAACATATCAGAGACGGTTTCATCACTAACATGATTTGGATGAAGAACATAACTGTGAGCAGCAGAACTGTTTAGTATGTCTGTTTATAATAAAGGTCATTCATTTCTGTTTTGTACTTTAGCTCTTTAATGAGCTGATCCAGGATCAGGGCTTAAATCTGGACCGGACCTCGTCCCATGTCAGTGGGTTAAAAGAACTTGCACGGCGCTTTGCTCTGACCTTTGGCCTGGACCAAATCAAAACCAGGGAGGCAGTGGCCACTCTCCATAAGTAAGCATGACTACTGTCTAAAAAAGAAGTGACTCTGAGTAGTTTCTCATCCTCAGTAATGAAGGACGGTCAAGAATTTAGTACTATTTTAGACCCCAATGCTATCACTAACACAAAATACTTGGTCCATGTGTTCTGGCAGGTGGGTTACAGCAAAACATGGTCAGTGTATGACTGAATTGAGACCAAGTGTGTTAGAGCAGAGAAAACATTAAACTATACACAGTAAATATGCCAGTGTTAAATCAACACTATTAGAGTTAAATTAACACTGAGAGTGTTACATTTTGACACCCTCAGTGTTAATTTAACTCTAATAGTGTTGATTTAACATTGGCATATTTACTGTGTACAGTGCTGTGTTTCTTCTTATCTGTATTTAAGGTGGAATATTTTCTTTTGCTTGTTAACTCTTTCATTGTTTATTCCACAGCATTTTCTGTAGTGTACTGATCAGAGAATGACATTATTTTATGTTAGATAATTCAATTAACTCTAAAATATGATTGTTACATAGATTTCATACATATAAATATTAAATAGATGTTACATAGAGTTTAAATATTAGTCATACAGATGTGACAGATTACAGATGCTGTAAATGTTTTATAAACATTATACACATAGCTATTGATATTATATAGCTATTTAAGAATTAAACAGTTGTTACATTGATGCTATAGAGATGGCATATACAGTAGACATTACACACATTACATAGACGTTATAAAGGCATTAAGTAAGCAGTATATAGATATTAAATAGATATATTGTGTACTAATAGGGAGCAGAACCGAACTCAACTCTATACTGTACAATTTTAATCCTGTTAATTCATATTTTGTATTTTTATAATATCTGTTTTTAATCCTGTTAAATATTTTTGTATGTTTATCTCTGTATTCTGTACTCAGAGATGGTATCGAGTTTGCCTTTAAGTTTCAGAATCTGAAAGGCTCAGATTCTCCTCCTCCAAACCTGGCCTTCCTGGAGGTCCTCTGTGAATTCTCCTCTAAACTGCTTCGCCAAGACAAGAAAACAGTGTATGCTTATTAACCACTGTGTGTGTGTGAGTGTGTGTGTGTGTGTGTGTGTGTGTGTAAGAGAGAGAGAGAGAGAGAGTCTTTTGTTTAAGCAGGGAGTTTATATTTACAGCATTCAGTCAGTGATAATGATTCATTTATCATCATCACTGTTTATATGTTTATTTAAAACAAAAACACCAAAAATCACTCTGTACACTTTGGGACTTCAGAACACTATTGGCATATAATAATGGGTGATTTTTCTATAACAAAGCTGTTAACACAACAAGATCATAATAAACTCTCCTCTCTTTTACTTACAGACTTGAATGTTGTATGGAGTAAACATTTAGAATGTTGTTTCAGTGAGATTATCTGATTAACGTTTTAAGGTTGATTCAGTCATCAGTAATAATTGATATAATATCTGTTCTTCAGCCACTCGTATCTGGAGAAGTTCCTGACAGAGCAGATGTGTGAGAGACGTGAGGACGTGTGGTTGCCCCTAATTTCCTACAGAAACTCTCTGCTGACTGGTGGAGAAGATGATCGTGGGTCCATCATCAGTAGTGGATCCATCCGCAGCAGAAAGAGCCGGACTGCCCACAGGAAACGCACTGAGGGTCAGCAAAGGAACACCATAATAAACAAAGCAGTATAAACAATGTGATGTTTGTTTCCCTTTGTTCGGGTTCATGTTTGCGTTTGGTTCTTTTTGTTTGTGTTTCATGTTGTTTATGGTTTGTGTTTGTGTTGTTTGTTTGTTTATTTAGAGGAGATTGTGGAAGGTCAGTGGCCATTGAAGACTGACCCCCCTCCCACTGCTCAGATTGTGTCCACAGTGCTGAAAGAAAACTCCACACATGCCACTGACCACACCAACAGACATATCCCTGACCCTACTCCCAACTCTGCCCCTGATCATCAGACTGACCACGCCCCAGAAGCCGATTACAGCAACAGGTAAGAGAAGCAGCATTATTGAATAAACACTAACTTTCTAATTAAACAAATTTAACTGCTCCTTAAATTCTTAGGCCAGTATTATGTGCCATATATTTAATATTTCCTTTTAAATGAAATGTTAGATATGAGCTCTTAACTACTTACAAAATATACAGAGTGGACAATAACAAAGTCTCACCAGTCTCAGAGTCTCTCTCTCTCTCTCTCTCTGTCTCAGTGTTCAGGTGTTGTGGGAACAGAAGTCTGATGATTTGAACAGGAAGGATAGAGCAGCAGTGAGTTACATGAAGGTTCGCAGCACAAGCATTCAACAGACTGTGTAAGTACAAAAACAAACACATACAGACACACACACACACACACACACACACACAGGTATTCCCACTGACTTTGTGAGGGACACACTAGAAGACTTTTCTATAGTCAGTGAAGCACATGTTGAATTCTATGGTTTCTTCATTAACCCAACAAACATCAGTGATGTTATTTCTGGTTTCTTCCTTTGCTGAATCTCTCTGGCATATCTGGGAGCTCTCTTGGATGATCTTCAGCATAATTTTACTAATGTATAATATAAGAGAAATTCTGCACATTATTTCTTGTCTCCTTTAGTCAGTACTAGGATAACTGACCCCTGCAGACCATTAAATAATTTTCCAGATTCACTGAATCTTCTTCAGAAAGATTTTTCTGTTGTGATGTCATTGATTCTAAAAAATGTTAATTTATTTTTGAGGGCTTTTATATATTTTTGTTGGTTTACAAATAATATATAATATATAATTCATAATATATAATATATATATATATATAATATCTTAATGGAAAGTAATAGCAGCAGTAGCACCAGTTAGTTTACATTTAGTTTATGACCTGAAACATTTACAGAAAAATCTGTAAATTTGAATCTGATAAAGTATAAGATTTAAGTGATTTACAACTGATCAGCAGACTAAGATTTTAATGCTGATCACCTGATTAAGGCCTTAAGGCTGATCATCTGAATAAGGCTGATAATCTGATTAAATCTTTAAGGCTGATCACCTGATTAAGGCTTTAAGGCTGATCACCTGATTAAGGCTTTATGGCTGATCATCTGATTAAGGCTTTAAGGCTGATCATCTGATTAAATCTTTAAGGCTGATCACCTGATTAAGGCTGATCATCTGATTAAATCTTTAAGGCTGATCACCTGTTTAATGCTTTTATGCTGATCATCTGATTAAGGCTTTAAGGCTGATCATCTGTTTAAGGCTGATCACCTGATTAAATCTTTAAGGCTGATCACCTGATTAAGGCTGATCATCTGATTAAATCTTTAAGGCTGATCACCTGATTAAGGCTGATCATCTGATTAAATCTTTAAGGCTGATCACCTGATTAAGACTTTTAGGATGATAATCTAATTAAAAATGTAACACTGATCATCTGATTAAATCTTTAAGGCTGATCACCTGTTTAATGCTTTTATGCTGATCATATGATTAAGGCTTTAAGGCTGATCATCTGATTAAGGCTTTAAGGCTGATCACTTGATTGTGGCTTTAAGGCTGATCATCTGATCATCACTGGAAATAAGAAAGCCAAAAAGAACACAGACATTAGAGCATCCTAAGACAACAATATGAAAGCCTTAATCATCTCATTAAGGCTTTAAGGCTGATCATCCGATT
Source organism: Crenuchus spilurus (assembly GCA_036984385.1). Taxonomy (NCBI): domain Eukaryota; kingdom Metazoa; phylum Chordata; class Actinopteri; order Characiformes; family Crenuchidae; genus Crenuchus; species Crenuchus spilurus. Next base: position 16,700 of record BRDA01006789.1, read on the forward strand.
GAATCTTACTTTTATGTTTTCTGTTTCTTTAGTCAAGGACTGATGGAGGATGATGCTGAGCCCATTTTTGAAGATGTGATGATGTCATCTCGTGGTCAGTTGCAGGACACGAATGAGGACTTTGACGACACCATGGTCATTGACTTGGTCAGTTTCTGTGTTATACTAGATCCTCAGTGAAGACACATTTGAGGCATTTTAGAGGACTTATGTACAAACTGGATTCCAAAAAAGTTGGGACACTAAACAAATTGTGAATAAAAACTGAATGCAATGATGTGGAGATGGCAAATGTCAATATTTTATTTGTAATAGAACATAGATGACAGATCAAAAGTTTAATCTGAGTAAATGTAACATTTTAAAGGAGAAATATGTTGATTCAAAATTTCACAGTGTCAAAAAATCCCAAAAAGGTTAGGACAAGTAGCAATAAGTGGCTGGAAAAAGGAAATTGAGCATATAATGAACAGCTGGAAGACCAATTAACACTAATTAGGTCAATTGACAACATGATTAGGTATAAAAAGAGCTTCTCAGTGTGTCAGTGTCTCTCTGAAGCCAAGATGGTAAGAGGATCACCAATTCCACCATTGTTGCGCAGAAAGATAGTGCAGCAATACCAGAATGGTGTTACTCAGCATAAAATCGCAAAGACTTTTAAGTTATCATCATCAACCGTGCATAACATCATCAAAAGATTCAGAGAATCTGTAACAATCGCTGTGCGTATGGGTCAAGGCCGTAAAACTCTACTGGATGCTCGTGATCTCTGGGCCCTTAAACGTCACTGCACCTCAAACAGGAATGCCACTGTCAAGGAAATAACAGAATGGGCTCAGGAATACTTCCAGAAAGCATTGTCAGTGAACACAATCCACCGTGCCATCCGCCGTTGCCAGCTGAAACTCTACAGTGCAAAGAGGAAGCCATTTCTAAGCAAGCTCCACAAGCTCAGACGTTTGCACTGGGCCAGGGGTCTTTTAAAATGGAGTGTGGCAAAATGGAAGAGTGTTCTGTGGTCAGATGAGTCACGATTTGAAGTTCTTTATGGAATGCTGGGACGCCATGTCATCCGGACCAGAGAGGACAGGGATAACTCAAGTTATCAACGCTCCGTTCAGAAGCCTGCATCACTGATGGTATGGGGTTGCATGAGTGAATGTGGCATGGGCAGCTTGCATGCCTGGAAAGGCACT
>BRDA01006789.1:26204-38505 GCA_036984385.1 Crenuchus spilurus
CGCACAGCGATTGTTCCAGATTCTCTGAATCTTTTGATGATGTTATGCACGGTTGATGATGATGATAACTTAAAAGTCTTTGCTATTTTACACTGAATGCTATTTTTACGCATAAAAACTGAATGCAGTGATGTGGAGGTGCCAACATCTAATATTTTATTCAGAATAGAACACAAATCAAAGAGCAAAAGTTTAAACTGAGAGAATGTGTCATTTTAAGGGAAAAATATGTTGTTTCATATTTCATTGTTGATTCATACTTTCATTTTCTCTAGGCTCGATTACTGTAATTCTCTTCTTTTTGGTATTCCTTCCACTCTGCTTAACCGTCTTCAGTATGTACAAAATTCAGCTGCAAGGGCTCTCACCTGTACAAAACGTTCTGAGCACATCACACCTGTTTTGCAACAACTTCACTGGCTGCCGGTCACCTCCCGTATTAAATATAAGATCCTTCTCCTTACATTTAAAATCTTGCACGGTCTTGCCCCTTCTTACCTCAGGGAACTTATTCATTTATATGTTCCCTCTCGCACTCTCAGGTTTTCTGACACTGGACTTCTGGCAGTCCCTCGATTTAAATTAAAATCGATGGGTAGCAGATCATTTTGTGTCGCTGCTCCAACTCTTTGGAATTCCCTACCTCAAACTCTTCGTGACAGTTCTGGTCTGTCTTCATTTAAGACTCAGTTAAAAACTTTTCTTTTTGTTTTTGACTAGGGTTGTATAATTGTAAAGTGTCCTTGGGTTTGTGAAAGGCGCTATATAAGTTGAACATAATAATAATAATAATAATAATAATAATAATAATAATAATATTATCTTTCTGTGCAACAATGGTGGAATTGATCCTCTTACCATCTTGGCTTCAGAGAGACACTGACACTCTGAGAAGCTTGTTATATACCCAATCATGTTGTCAGTTGACCTAATTAGTGTTAATTGGTCTTCCAGCTGTTCATTATATGCTCAATTTCCTTTTTCCAGCCACTTATTGCTACTTGTCCCAACCTTTTTGGGATTTGTAGACACTGTGAAATTTTGAATCAACATATTTCTCCTTTAAAATGTTACATTTACTCAGATTAAACTTTTGATCTGTCATCTATGTTCTATTACAAATAAAATATTGACATTTGCCATCTCCACATCATTGCATTCAGTTTTTATTCACAATTTGTTTAGTGTCCCAACTTTTTTATTTTTGTATTCTGGGCCAGAAAAACAGCTTAAACTATAATACAAAGTATACTGTACTGTACTGTATTGTACTATTTAAAACAACTAAATGTCATAAACAATCGTTTCTATCTGCTGCTGAAAAACTGACCCTTCATTTAATTGAACAGTTTAAGCTCCTACTTTGACCATAAAGGTGAAGTCTGTAAGTGCTGGTGAATAAACGGCCCCTCCTGCACATGGACCCATAATCAGAGAGATCTGAGGAACCACACCAGATGACAGAACATTCCTCTGAGAACAGAGAGCAAGAAAACATTTCGGTTAGACACATGATATGAATCTAAAATGACTGTCTGTTGTATAGTCAGCCCTGTTTACAGCTCGACACTTCATGACATGTACAGCTGGTTTCAGATGTACTGTGAAAGGTGTTGGTTGTACTGGGAGAGGTCTGGGTGGTCATGTGATAGGTATTACTCATATTGGGAGGGGTACTGGTCATATGAAGGTTGCTGCTTGCACTATGATGGGTTTTTGTTTTACTATGAAGGGTGTTCATCATACTGGGAGGGGTTTCAGTCATACTTCCAGCAATTTTGTTGTAATGGGAGGGGCTTCATCATAATGGGAGACATTTTCGTTGCACTATGAAGAGCCGTGGTTATACTGGAAGGGGTTTTGGACAAAGTGGGAAATGCATAGGTCACATTGTGAGAGGGCGAGGGGTTGTTGTTGTAGTGTGGGTGGTGTAACTGTCGTGGTTGTACTTGTACTGTGGGCAGGGTGGTTATAATGGAAAGGATGGATGGATAGATGGATAAAACTAACTGGTGTAGAGAAAAGAGACTACAGGGTGAAAGTGTGTTAGAGGTCACACTACTCACTAGGAAAATATCAGCGTATCCCGCCAGAGACTCCACCCCCTCTTGTATCCGAGCTCCGCCTGAATCATTCAGACCAATCACAGGAGCGCCGACTGTCATCGCCTGGTCCATTATCTACACAGAAGCGCAGATTTAATCAGCAGTTTTGTAACTGCCGTGTCCCTCACAGTCACAATAAGACTTAACTTTCACTGATCTCACCTCCACACAACTGTAAAGTTTACAGTTTAGCTCAGAGAACATCTGCACTAAATCTAACATTTCGTGTTACACACCTTACAAATCTTCTGAGCGTGGGCTCCAGACAAACTCCCCCCAAACACAGTGAAGTCCTGAAAACCACAAAACAGGTATGTGAGATGTACAGTAGTGTTCAAAAGGCTGGTGTAACATAATTTCAATAACCTTATAGTTTAGTCAAATCTTATAGTGTACACACCTGACTGAAAACATACACTAGTCTGCCATTAATCCTGCCATGGCCAGTCACCACACTGTCCCCAGGGAACTGTAGAGAGAGGAAAAAAACAAAACCTCAGTTTACACAAAAAAAATTAAATTACCATCAAATGATTTTTCACTCAATTATATTTTCCACTGACCCTAGATGTATTTGATCAGCCAAAGCATGTTTGGAGTCCAAATTTAGCTTAGGTTCAGAACAGTAGCTGTGAGGCTAACACTGCTAACAAACACTAGAACTCAATAGTCACCTAAACAGCCAGATCTTAACAAAGGTCTCCCAAACCATCTATACAAGCAGATATATACAAGCAAATCTGGTGGAAGACTAACCTTCTGATCTTTGTCGAAGACTGCAGACACAACATTTTTCCACAAAACTGTTTATTATGTTTTAAAGCTCATATTAAGTTATACTGTGTCTTAATCTTCACTGAGTAGTCTGTGAAACCTTCATTAACATCTCAATGTGAATGGGTTGAAAAAAGATTTGCTGATCTATTTCTAAGTAAATGCCAGAACTATTTAGGTGACTACTGAATTTTAGTTTGTCAATAATGTCTGCCTTGTCGTTTCAGCTCTGAACTAAATAAGAAGACATGTCTCGGCTGACGGATTACATCTGAGGTAAGTGCAAAATATGTCAATATGATTTCTTGGTGAACCACTCCTCTAACATGAACTCAGCAGTGTTACCTTATTATGATCAGCCTCCATCCCGAAATCTGAGCAGCGGTGTTCAACGAACATGTCCAGTTCAGTAAAGGAGTTTGGGTCCAGCAACAGAGCCACTCTCTCTCTCGCCGTCAGTTTACCCTAAACACAGAGGGTGTAGACTATAAACCCCACACTTGCAGCTCCATCCAGTTGCCACTTTATTAGAAACCCTTCTCTTGTAGCTTCACCAACTGAGCTTGGTAGACCACTCTCAGTCCAGCAGTGACACTGACATGTCAAAACTCCACCACCAGACAAAGTAGCATTATACTGCCATGTCAGTGTCACTGCTGGGCTGAGAAGGGTCCACCATCCAGCTGAAGTCCTGTGTTTAGAAAGTGACCAGTGATGGATAGTGGAAGGTGCTGTGCAATAACAGATGACCTACAGTATGTAGCTGTACACATATCGGTTACAGTCCTATAAGGTGGAGCTCAGAGTGCTCAGTGAGTAGATATACAAAGTATCGTTTTCTAATAAAGTGTTCAGTGAGTGCACAGACATGAAGTTTATACATTGCTGATTATACTTTAGAAATGATTACCCGGGCATGCTGAGCCTCAGTCCTCTTCTCTCCTCCTCCCTCCAGAGCTTTTCTCCGCTTCACATCCACCCGCTGCTGCACCGAGCTGGAGGCCCGGAGAGACAGCGACGGTCCGAGACGAGTGATGAAGCTACGGCCGGTGGAGGCGAAGCCCCGGATCGCCGCTGAGCCGAGCAGCGACCGCACACACAGCGCCATTACCGCAAACCCAGCAGGAGGACACGGAGGATCTGCGGGATTAAACGCCTCTGTCTCACAGCCAATCACAAACCAGTACCACAGTCCAAAAGCCAATCATGATCCGAATTTAGAGGGGTGGGGTCACTGAGAGAACCTATCAACTGCAAGTTGAGCGGAGAGGTCATTTAACGACAGTGACAGCAAGAAGTCAGTAATAATGTCAAAATAAAAGTATATGAATCGTTGAGGCTTTAATCTGAAAAAGACAGATATAAGACGAGGTAGCCACAGAATCAGACTAAAATGGCATCCACTATACTATTTTAAGTTGAATATTTAATTTTAAATATATTTTTAAGCTTTCATCCACGTATTCATAATTGTATACATTTTGAACGAGGACTTTTACTTTGACAGAATTAGATTTACAATTGTGGTAGTATTGCCAGAATAAGTCGTTTATTCATAACAGTCCATTCAGTCTGTTCGGCGAACATTAATCATAGTTAAATAACTAATTTGTGCTAATGTGCGAACTTGTGCTGTTTTCTCCTGAAGAGTGTTTCCTGTAGTTTTTCACTGCGCTGCTTGTCTCCGCCTAGAGGGGGCAGCAGAGTTCACGCAGAGCAGAGCGGTTCTTCTTCTCTTAAACGCGCTCGATGCTACACAGCTGCTCACAGCTAACGTGCTAAAGCGGTAAAATAAAACATAAAGAGCAAATTTGAAGCGATTAAATCTCACATTTCTCACAAAGCGAAACGTTATCAGCATACATTGGAAAGAAATTAAGTCCAACAACGGATATACGGAGAATAAAATTAGCAGCGTGAAGCTAACGTTGCTAACGGCGCCTTTCCTGCTTTCCTCACAATAAACATAAACTCATTAATACAACGTGCGGATATAAACCCAGTTTCAGGTCGCGTACGAGGGAAGAAAGTTTCAGTGAAGGTGTGTTTGCCCTGGACGTGTAGGTACTATAGGCTAATATTAGCTTTACAGATTTATCAGAATTCATTACACTTTTCAGGTTTTTCCTCATTTAACGTTAACGATATTAATATATATCTAACGCAACGTATCGTCAAGTGTATGGAAGGCCGTATGGAAGAATAAATAGCTCGTGTATGATATTAAATGTAAGTTTTTGTATTTACAACTACGTTCATTTTTAATATAAATGCCGACTAAAACTGTAATATACTAGAGATGCATTTTAATCCTGAAGGGTACAACTGTTACTAAAGGTGTTATAGCTGCATTGACTGCCAATCTGCTTATAATTTTAATGTTAATTCCAGTGTTTTTCTCCATATTGCTTATAAAACAGGTGGATTTTGATCCAGAATGTATAAAAATGGTTTGAGGGATTTAACGTCGACTGACTGTAAGAGTAAATCAGTTGAAGTGTGAGATGTCGCTGCTTTTTATTTGTGCATTTTTAAATCCTTTGTGGTTTGGGCTCCAGCCAGGATAAGAATATTTTTATCATCTCCTTTTCTGCATTGGGACTCTTTCTGGATTGTATTTGTATCTCTACATTTTTCCATTTAACACTGAATCTACCTCTTACTGAGATGAACCCCTCGAATGCCACCTCACTCTACCTGTCGGCGTGTCACGCTGCACTCAGGTGTGATTCCCGAAAACCTGAGAGCTTCACAGAGCTATACAACCTGCTGCCCTTCTTCAGGGACTCTCTGTCCTGCCTGGTCTGTGGTAGGTCACTTTATTGCTCTACTCTCATGTATAATAAGTATTTATTAATGCCACACTGAGTTTTCAATTCAACTGCTGTGGCTTTTGAATGGTACTGTATATTATAATTATAAAAATTATTTATGGTGTAATTATTGGTATTATTTCAGTATTTATTTAGTCTAAAATATAATTTCACTTAGTGTTTACTTCCCTGAGGTGTAGTTGGTCAAGGTGATATTAGTAAACATTATGCTTTGTTCAAATTAGTTGTGTACTATAAAAATAAAACCTTGCCACTACAGGAAGCCACTTCAGACAGCAACAGAGATAGAAGAAGACCACCTTTATAAAACGAAATGTAAGGTCATCAGAAGTAATACAATAACTGAGTATTTGTTGTGTTTCTCCTCATTAGGAAATTTGCTCCAGGACCCAGTGGCTCCGATTGGTTCTTCCTGTCAGCATTTTCTCTGCAGAGGCTGCAAAGGAAAGACATTGAAAGTCAAAACGTCATGTGGCTGCTGCAGGAATGCTGAGGAGTTTGAAGAGAATAAACAGCTTCAGATTCTGGTGGATTGCTACAGGAGCCTTTGTGAATATGTTTGGGTGATTATCACAGAGGAACATAATGCATCGCTTGTTGGAGGTTATGCTGAGGTAATGAAGATGTTAGAGGAGGTTCTGGAGGTCAAAGAGGAACAGGTGGAGTCTGCTGTGGATGAGAGAATTGTGCATGTTCCTCAGGAGACTTGGGACAACAAAGAAAGTTGTCAGTCTAAAACAGAGGCAAGTTCTTTTTGGCAAATTGTCCCTGAGAAGACTGTTTCTGATGTTGGGTTTGATGATCAGCAGTTGTTGTCTTCTAAGGATATCAAAACTGAACTACATTCACCCAAGCAAGATGCATCTTGCATGGATCATAATCTGACAGTGCAAAAGTACAGCACTGATGCTATCACTATCAGGATCTCCAGTGATAATGTAATCCATGGTGCAAGCAGCAGTCCAATTCTTCTCAGTGTAGAGGAAGTTCTCGACAGCCTTGAGTCTGATTGTTCCAACAGGCAGCCCAAGCTAGAAGTTAGAGGTGATGACAGCAGGAGCTCTGGTAAGAATTTTAAAGCTATACACTCCGCACCTTGTCTTGTGATATTGCAGAAATATTAACTTAACACTAATGATGCACCTTTTTTTAATGGTCAACGTTATGCACCATCCCTAATAAATCTATCATATTGCTCACCCTTTTGTAATAGTTAGACAGGGGTTGTAGAATTATAATGTTCAGTGTAAAATGTCTCACTTTTTTAATGCATTATCCTGTGTAATTACACCAAAATACTCAAATCATATTTTTATATTTTAAAGCCTTTCAGTCCACCCCCAGTGGTTCCCTGGCATCCACACACCCTCTGCAGCCTCAGACAGGCATCACCTGCCAAGTAGCAGCCCCCAAGAAGGCCCAACTGAGCCGTAAACGTTCACGTTCTGAGAGTGACAGTGAGATGATTCAGCCTCTGCCCATCACCTGCTTTGTTCAGAAACCTTCTGTAGCTGCCATAGTGCCTCCAAGGGCAGCATTTGAGCCAAAAACTCAAAATTTACCAGCTGGAATCCGAAATGGAGCAGTGGTGAAGGTAAGCAGAACACTTATGGACTCTACAAAGAATGTGCAGAAAAATGCTGAAAGCATTGGAACTAAAAAACTTCCTTCTAGAGCTAAAATGAACAATGTGCCCAAGCCCAAAATTAGGCCCAAAATGTCTGATGGTGCACTAGCAGGAAATCCCACCAAAGTAGTGTATAAAAAGCCCCAGGAAAAGAAAGGCTGTAAGTGTGGAAGAGCCACACAGAACCCAAGTGTCCTTACCTGCAGAGGGCAGCGTTGTCCATGTTACTCAAACCGTAAAGCCTGCCTGGACTGCATCTGCAGAGGCTGCCAAAACTCATACATGGCCAACGGAGAGAAGAAGCTAGAGGCTTTTGCTGTGCCTGAAAAGGCCCTAGAGCAGACCCGGCTCACTCTGGGCATCAACCTCACCAGCATCTCTGTCATTAATGCTGGGAATAAAGCAGGGGTCCTCAGCCTTTCAGCTGGATCACCCATGGCCTCATTCCTCAGCACCAGCCCAGAGAAGGAACGCAACTTTGAAGACCCGCTTGATATGCATTTTGACTGTTAAAGGACCTTTTCATTTCATTTTCACTATGAAACAGCAGATAAACTGTTGAATGTAAAAAGACTGAACAGCATTAATTAGAAGATTAATGTTCTAGAGGAGAATTTAGGCAGCTACAGTCCTCTTCTGATTTTGTATAAAGTGATATTTTAGACAAAAATGAGCCCCCTTTCAAATGTAGGTGATCAGGGAGGGCACGCATGGTCCCCTGAGACTGCTTCTTAAGTTTTACACTGGAGCTACGAGGCTAATGAGTAATAATGTAGGCATGCAGTTGACACCATGTTAATAGCTGGGGTATAAGCTTCCAGTACTTGTCAGCTACATTAGTCTTGTAGCACAAGTGTAGAAGCAGTCTTTCTGGCCTAACCTGTCTTGATTGCCTACATTTGGAGTAAGTGGTGGAAACTTTGAAAGTGTAATTTCTCTTTACTATCACTTTAATTGTCCTCTTCATTCTTGTTTTTTATGGTTTTAAAGTCTGGTTCTCCAGGTAGGGCTGTCAGTGTTTTGAAAATTTAGCTGAAGGTTAATTGCGGTTAATAACAGTCTTGTTCAAAATGTTCAAAAGTTTAAAAGTACAAGCCTAAAGTGGCCAAACAAACTGACCAGCTGTCCTGCACCCTTTCTGTGAATACACAGTAAGTCCAAACTGCTCAAGCTCAATAAACAAACATTATTCATTGCTATACACTAAAACTTTAATAACTCAAGTTAAAAGGTTATTTTTCGTCAAACCCATCACATTTCAGTTATTTCTGCTTTGTTGTTAATAGCCAAATGAATGTAACTGTGAAAGTTAACTGCGATCAGGCAGTTATATAATAATTGTTATAGCCCTACCTCCAGCAAGTGATTTCAGAGATGTTTTATTGACCTGTAAGCGGTAAAAAAAAAGGCTGAATATGTGATTGGCTAAAACTGCTTATTTCAGATTTATTGCCTGATATCCTCAGTTAAGTTTTTATTGTAATTATTTTTAAGTGATTGCATCTTCTTTTAATGATTTTGTGACCCAGCCTTGAAAAATGAACAGAAGATTTTTGTAGATTTAATTGTGATTGATTGTCTTTAAGTCTTTTAAAATGGTAGTTTCTTATTTCATCACAATGTAAAATCTGTTTCTCTCACTGGTGAACTATTCAGAATGATAAATTCTATTTTTTTAAATTCAGCACTTATTCCTGTTAGACCAGGTGATCTATGGAGCTTTTATCCAGTGAATCCTCAATAATTTTTCATAGCTAAGTGACTAGGGTGTAAACAAAGATATTGAGAGTGGTTTGATGTGACATGATCCATTCTGGAGAAACTTATCAAGTCAAAATTGTTCAGAGTGCCAGAACCAGACTAAAAGCTGCCTCATAGAAAGCTAATACATTTAATGGATATGGATACACTGCCCGATGAGACATTGTTTCATGATAGTTAGATGATGATTTTGGACTGAAACATTATTAAAGGCCATTCTTGTAGGAGAGGTACATGCATATGGAAAAGTTCTGCCCATAAATGTCAGATTTATCACTATTTTGTCATTATTAACAAGATGACATAAAAATTCTGAAGACATGCAGTTTCACTGGTGACAAATTAAACATAAATGAAATGATATAAACAAAAGAATTATATAGACATTGTGATGTCTGGGGCTTCACAGAGCTCAGCCGGCAAAGATGCTACCACTATGACCAGAGGATCTCGAGTTCAAATCCCGGTCATGCTGTTTGCCATCAACAACCGGGGCCCATGAGAGCAAATATTGGCAGTGCTCTCTTTGGGTGGGTAGATGGCGCTCTCACTCTCCCTATCACTTTCCCGTTGCAATGTCCGCTGGCTCAGGCGTCTACTGATTGGTCCAATTGGAGCTGGGGACCCTGTGTGCTTTCCTATGAGCGCGTTAGGCTCTCCAGTGACGTTGTATCAGCGGTGGTTCGAAAAAGAAGCGGTAGCTGCATCACACGCAACGGAGGAGGTTTGTGCTTGCCTGCACCCTCCTAGAGTCAGGGACATTACAAAGTGATGGGGAGAGGCCTAACGGAGGGGATGGGCTAATTGGCTACCAGTACATTGGGAAGGGGATAAAAATGGACAAAAACCTAGAGATAAATTGTTAAAGAAAAAAAAAAGACATTGTGATGTCTGGTTGCCACAAAAAATCATATCAAACCACTCTTAGTGACTTTGTATCTCGGGTGAGGGATTTCCTTTGAGTATAACAACACATTATCCAGTGTTAGATATTCATCATCCGCATTCTTCTTCAGAAAAACTCAGATAAGCTATTTCCCTTTTGATTCCTACTGTGCATCTGAATGCAGGAGAGTATTATTCAATAATCAGCTGTTTTGATCATTTTTCTATGGTGATGAATTTTAAAGCACTGAGAGGAAAAGTGTGATTGTTTAATATATATGTATACCGGTGTATATATTTTTTTTAACCCATTAATTTCCAGAGACTACTTTTTATTCATCTAGAGCACAGATCTAAATAATTTGTTAAAATGTCACTCTTTGTAACCAAAAACTAGTGAATTGAAATTTAATTGGGCCTACAAATAGGAATATTACATGTAATCAAAATGTCATATGTGCACTGTTAGATGTTCTTCTATACTCTAACTGTACAAAATTTATATAATTTAGACCAATCATAAACTTTGTGACATACTGTGAGAGCCCAGATCTTTTTCTCTTGAGGTTTATCAATATTTCAGGTGCTATTGATTTTCCAAAGCTTCATTACTCCCCATTACCATGAGAGGTCACTAGAGGATTCACAGTTCATTGGTCCAGTTTAGCTATTGGACATTAATGGGTTAATCTGTTATTAAATTTCTTTTCAGACTGGAGCGCATTGTGTATTGTGTGTATTTCAGTGTGATTTTTGTCCTGTAGTTTTATTGTTGTTTGTGCTTCAGTGAGTGGGTCCTCTTACTCTCTCGAAGGTCAGGTTATGTTTCCTCCTCATCCTCACATACGCTTGAAACACTATCTGTAGGGCTTTGACCAAATATTAAAAAAGTTATTTTAGATAGATTTTAGACGGATGTGTTGTGATGTTCTATTCTTTCTTGGTTGTTACTTGAATTCAGATTTTTAGTTTCTGAAGTGTAAATTTATGGGAAACGTTTATTCACTGCCACCATTAAAATGAAAATGATGGAATGCTACAAAAATAAATTATAGTTTTCTATTTCTTGTTTTTCAACTCTGTCTGGATCTTTTTTTTAAGCCTGTGTTGTCTATATTTTTTGCTCACACATACTAGTACAACTCAAAAACATGGGAATATTGTTATACTTTGTTTTCATTATTTAATTCCAGAAGGTATATTTGTAGTCTTTAATATTCACACAGTGTGTGTGGTGTATTTGTTTTTATTGTTGATCAGCATCAGTAAGAACTCATGAAAACCAGAAATTCATTCTCTCTATACAGGTGCATCTCAATAAATTAGAAAATCATTCAAAAGTTTACTTAAATTAAATTCAGAAAGTGACACTCATCTATGATGTAGATTCTTTACACAATGTGTTCTATTTCAAGGGTTAATTTCTTTTAATGTTGATGATTATGGCCTACAACCAAATAAAACCCAAAAGTCAGTATCTCAAATTATTTTAATACATAAATGTTGTTCTACTGAAAAGTATGTACAGTATATGCACTCAATTCTCAAATGGACCTTGATTTCCAAATGAAAAATGTAATTTTTTAATTTATAGTTTCAGTTGAGAAAGTGGTTTATTGGATGTGCAGAACATTTCTATCCATGGTGGCACATCAAGCTTAGTCACCTGAATGCTGTAAATAGTAGTTTTTTTTTACATTTAAATAACAAACAGTTCTAGCTAGCAAATTTAGCTTGCTATCTGAGGTCTAGTGCTGTTGATGAAGCTGCTTTTATCCACCGTTTTAAGACTCAGTAACTGAAGTGGACAGTGGGCTGGACTACAGGGGAGCAGTTTCTGAAAAAGTGTCCAGTAGGTGAAGGGGTAATGGAGAGACGAGGCTTGTTGGATGAGTTTCAGAGTGGTGCTGAACAACTGTTTGAAAGGTCAGTAAACAGAGAAAAAGTGACCCCTCAGAGACTTTCAGTATGTGAGAGAACAGAACACGCTGTCTGAACTGAAAGTTCTGTTGGAAATAAAACAAACTATTAGACAATAACGCTGTATACAGCAGGGTATGAACTGAGCTGATCAATACTATCAGAAATAATCAGGAATTTAGAACAGATTTATATATATAGTCCAGGTCTAAGCGTAATCCCTGTCCAAGATACCATCCCATATACAGTGAGGAAAATAAGTATTTGAACACCCTTCGAATTTGCAAGTTCTCCCAGTTAGAAATCATGGAGGGGTTTGAAATTTTCATCTTAGGTGCATGTCCACTGTGAGAGACATAATCTAAAAGAAAAAATCCGGAAATCACAATGTATGA
>BRDA01006789.1:38515-50622 GCA_036984385.1 Crenuchus spilurus
CGTGGATTCTACTTTTAAAGTTTGGGGAGGTACTAAAGATTGACCCTCTTGAACGTTTAAGCGGTATAATTATGAAACATTTATGTGACTGGCCCTTGCTTTTGTGGTATTGGCTGAATGTGGCCCTTAAAAAAAATTAATTGGGGACCCCTGCCATATACAGTGAGGAAAATAAGTATTTGAACACCCTGCGAATTTGCAAGTTCTCCCAGTTAGAAATCATGGAGGGGTTTGAAATTTTCATCTTAGGTGCATGTCCACTGTGAGAGACATAATCTAAAAGAAAAAATCCGGAAATCACAATGTATGATCTTTTAAATAATTTGTGTGTTACTGCTGCAAATAAGTATTTGAACACCTGACAATCAGCAAACATTCTGGCCCTCAAAGACCTGTTAGTCCGCCTCTAAAAAGTCCACCTCTACTCCACATATTATTCTAAATTAGAAGCACCTATTTGAGGTCGATACCTGCATAAAGATACCTGCCCAACCCACAATCAGTAAGACTCCCAACTACTAACATGGCTAAGACCAAAGAGCTGTCCAAAGACACCAGAGACAAGACTGTAAACCTTCTCAAGGCTGAAAAGGGCTATGGGGCAATTGCCAAACAGCTTGGTGAAAAAAGATCCACTGTTGGAGCAATTATTAGAAAATGGAAGAAGCTAAACATGACTGTCAATCTCCCTCTGACTGGGGCTCCATGCAAGATTTCAACTCGTGGTGTATCAATGATCCTAAGAAAGGTGAGGAATCAGCCCAGAACTATACAGGAAGAGCTGGTCAATGACCTGAAGAGAGCTGGCACCACTGTTTCCAAGGTTACTGTGGCTAATACACTAATCCAGGATAACCAAGAAATGGCCCCGTAAGAAACATATCAAGGTTCTGGAGTGGCCTAGCCAGTCTCCAGACCTAAACCCTATAGAAAATCTTTGGAGGGAGCTCAAACTCCGTATTTCTCAGCGACAGCCAAGAAACCTGGCTGATCTGGAGAAGATCTGTGTGGAGGAATGGGCCACAATCCCTGCTGCAGTGTGTGCAAACCTGGTGAAAAACTACAGGAAACGTTTGACCTCTGTAATTACAAACAAAGGCTAATATTAACATTGATTTTCACAGGTGTTCAAATACTTATTTGCAGCAGTAACAAACAAATAAATGATTTAAAAAATCATACATTGTGATTTCCGGATTTTTTCTTTTAGACTAAGTCTCTCACAGTGGACATGCACCTAAGATGAAAAATTCAGACCCCTCCATGATTTCTAAGAGGGAGAACTTGCAAATTCCCTTGGTGTTTAAATACTTATTTTCCTCACTGTAACACTACATTCTTAAATGAAATTGTTCTTCAAGGGCTATTTAATTAAAAAAATGGTTCTATATAGAACCATGAACACTCAAATGACCTAAAGTATTCTTTGCATGGTGAAACAGGTTCTTCAGATTGATGAAGAATGTGCTGTAGATGGTACTATATGGACTTCTTTTGAAAATGTTTCCATATAGCAATAAAAAAATGGTTCCTCTTACAAGCTTGACTTGTAACCACAGAAGAACCCTTTTGAGGCTATATAGAACCATTTTCAAAAAAGGTTCTGTATAGAACCATCTACAACACTTTCCTCAACAATCTGAAGAACCCTTTCACCGTGAGAAGCATTCTTTGAGTGTTCATGGTTCTACATAGAAACATTTTCTTTACCAAAGAACTCTTGAAGAACCATATTTTTAACCATATTGTAGTTATTCAGGCACACACAATGTGTGGACAAAAGTATCAGGACACCTGCAGCCAAGATGTACATAGTACACTCATTTATTGTCTCTTCTGAAATCAAGGGTATTAAAAAGAGCTCAGTCTGCATTTGTTGGCCTCCACTGTGCAAGGAAGGCTTTCTACTGGATGTTGAAGCATTGCTGTCAGCAATTGCATTCAGTGAACAGCAGAGTTGTCAAGTAACAAAGTACAAATGCTTCATTATTATACTTAAGTAGAAATTTTGGTTATCTATACTTTACTGGAGTAATTATTTTCAGACGACTTTTTACTTCAACTTACTTTTTTTCATGAAATTATTGGTCATTTCTACTCCTTACATTTATAAAAAACAGCCTCGTTATTTCTACGTATTTCATTTCGGTTTGTCATCATTCAAAAAACATCCTATCCAGATTAATTGTGCCATCCAAAAAGAGTGAATGTGATTGTGGTTGGTTGCTAATGATAAGTATAAACAAATTCCATTCTGATAATCTATTGGTAAGCGATCCATCGCACCTGCATGTCACCTGTCTCGTCACTCTCCAGTAAGCTCAGTACCACACATATATGGTTCATTAATATATTTAAAATTACTCAAATGTTTTCATTTTCAAGGGGCATATATGCAGCTGAAACAGGTAGCCAGTACATCCCAAAAAATGTCAACATTACCATTTTAATATAACATTATAGTCATTATGGCTTTTAGAAAAAAATTATTTTGAGGGTGGGGGTGGGGTAGTGCACTATATGCCCCTGTGGCACAGCCTGAGTTTTGGCATTTGTTTTCCTTACATTACTTTTACTTTTATAATTTAAGTAGTTTTGAAATCAGTACTTTTGTACTTTTACTTGAATAAAAAGCTTAAGTTGACACTTCAATTCTATAAAAGTCTTTTTAAACCCTAGTATCTATACTTCTACCTGAGTAATGAGTTTGAATACATTTGACACCTTTGGTGAACAGAGCATCAGTGAGTTCAGGATGTTGGATGACCTCCCCAACCTTAACACAGTCTCTGCTGAAACAATTACACAGAAAACAATGTCAATATGACTACATCAGCAGGTTGAGTTAACATCTTGTCAGCTCCTGTGGTTCCTGAGGCCTTGCATCACTGTGACACAGCTAACAAGAGGACATACTTTAAGAGCACATATCCCTTTAAGTTATTGAGTAATAAGGTAATTTAGAAAAATCAGAACTGTACTTTTGAAGGAAAGCTTTCTACTAGATACTGGGGCATTGCTGTGAGGATGCCTTCAACAACAAGTGCACTAGGTCAGGATGTTAGATGATCACCACCCCACATCATCCTCAACTCTCCATCTCATCCCAAAAGTACTGGATCGAGCATCATTATTCCAGAGAATACAGGCTTTATAACCCTTGAGCCCATGCCTGGCATTAGACATTGTGCCAATACGTCTGCTCCAGAGAGTCTTATTTTACTGGCAGTACTTCTCTACAGGGACTAGACAAGCTGTGTTTGCACATTTGTACATTTATATCAGCAGTGAGTGCAACTTAAAGTACAGTAGCTGTGAATTCATTAGAAGGGGTGCCACAAACACCTAGTCTCCATAAACCTCTTCTGGCATACAACATATTTGAAGGTTTCTATGAACATTATATGGCATATGGCATTCACATCCCTTGTGGTATACATCATATTGAAAATCTATATGGCATATATTATATCTGGAACTTTTCACAAACTTTAATGATGTATCTAGAGCAGGGGTGTCAAAGTCCAGTCCTGGAGGGCCGGATTCCTGCAGAGTTTGGTGATCTTCCTGATCAAACACACCTGATTCAGCTCAACAGGTAATGAGCAGGTTTAATTGTAGTGTCCGAGAAGAGAAATCAACAAACTCTGCAGGAATCCGGTCCTCCAGGACTGGAGTTTGACACGTGATCTAGAGCTTTGAATCAACATCAATTGACACTCACACCAGTAGTTTTTTTTTAAATAAGGATTTAACATTTATTTCACTTTATTCAAATATGATCACATTTATAAAAGTCACTTGGTCCACATGGTAATTTATGTAATTACAGTTTTCAGTTTATTATACAGAAGTAAAATTTCAGACTCAACTCTTCCCTCAATATAAATGTCTAAAACATTTTTGTGAAAACAATAGACTGATTATAATCCATACAGTAAATAATATGTTTACTTTGACTTTCATTTCAAACAGAATTAATCCAAGATATTTCTTGTTTTATCCAGTTAATTTCATTTTATTTGTTAATATTCATCCATTCCTGCATTTGAGGCCTGAAACACTTTCTAGAAAAATTGGAACTGTAAAGCATTCACTACTTTTTATGGTACTGTTCCTTCTCAGAACACTTAAAATATGTTTTGACACTGAGGATACAAACAATTAAGTGTTTCAGGTGTTATTTTATCCCATTCTTCCTGCAAATGTCTTAACGTGTGCAACAATGTTTTAAAACCTCTACTGGGGACAGATGACTACTGCAGTGCCCTCTTCTTCCACAGCCATGCCTTTGTAACAGCATGAGGTTTTGCATTGTCTTGCTGAAAATGTATGGACGTCCCTGGAAAAGATGTCTTATGTGGCTCTAAAATGTCAATGTACTTTTCAGAAGTGTAAATGATCTTTACCAAGGGCACTGACACAACCCCACACCATGCCAGGTCCTGGCTTTTAGACTGGTTGCGTTGACATAACAGTTCAAATGGTCCTTAGCCATTGCATCCATTTCTTTCAAAAACGATTCAGAAAATTGACTCCACTGACCACAACACACGTTTCCATTGTATGTATGATGGTCCATTGCAGATGCTTGAGCTCAGAAAAGTTGACACTGGTTCTAGACATGGAAAACATAAGACTTATTTTTTTTACACAGTAAAGTTTATGTGGCATTTGTGAATGTTACTCTGTACTGTTGTGCTTGACAAAGGTTTTCCAAAGTCATCCTTTGCCATGTGATATCAGCTATTGTTGAAAGACATGTGTTCAGCTTAGTCTTGCACCCTAGTCCTTCACATACTGAAATTCCTCCAGATTCCTTGAATCATTTAATGCACTGCAGAGGGAGAATGTGCAAATCCCTTTTAATCTTTCTTTGAGATACAATGTTTTTTAAACATCTCTCATTGACTTTCTCATTCATTTGTTGACAATGTGCCCATCTTCGCTCTTCAAAGGATTTCATGAACACTTATTTTGTACCAAATCATGATTACAGGCATCTGCTGACATCACCTGTTCAAAATCACATCATTATTTAGTTTTATTGTTTACCTCATAACTAGCATTAGCGCCCAATCCAATTTTTTTGGGAATGTGCTGCATACCTGAAATGCAGGAATTGATGTATATTAACAAATGAAATGAAGTTGACTAAAACATTAAATATCTTGGGGATCATACTGTCTACAATAAAATAATAGTCAAAGTAAAAACATTATAACACAGTCCACCATCATAATCATTACAGATGTTAATGTGGAATGTCTAGAAGCTATTTTAAAATATTACTGTGAATATTGTGTAAGGCAACCTGTACAGTTTCAAGCACTCGGTAATCTCAATAATAACAAATGATTAGTAATCATTAAGTTCCACTAACATTAAGCTAATGTTGACTATATCTGTCTTTCAAGATGCAGAGATGGCAGTGTTTCATTTCATAAGTACAGTCAAGACAGGAAGCAGGGATGAAAACAGTTCTGTATGTATGGTGTGTTCTGAACAGACTGGGTTAGACTGTACCTTACTGTAGTGCTTTACCTGCTCTAAAAACATCCCATTCAACTTAGGAAGTGGCCAATTTATAGTCCAGGGGACAAGTATCGCTCATCAAACCGCAGTCAACAGATGTTGCAGTGATGTCAGCCTTCATAGTCCTGCAACTCTAACAAGCACTTGTGACATACACTCCTGTTTGACCATTAAAACAGTGGAATCAATAGTTCTGGCTATTGTGGATATTTTCTAATCGATTTGGCAAGTTTCCTCATATCCATCCATCTTTATGCGATGTAGGCTAGTAAACAAAATAAACACAGTTTCACACCATTCTATCCAGTCAAGAGTTTTTAAATTCTTTTGGTGCACACATCTGTGACACCCTAATGGACATTAATTTTGTCTCCATTATATCAATTTTGGTCGACCAACACTTTCCTGGACTATAAATTAGCTTTTATGTATGAATAAATCCATGCTCCACCCATAGATGTGTTCTGTCATAACACCTGGGAAACAGGTGTGCAAGAAGATAACAGAAGCATTAAAGATTCTCCTGAAGCCAGGCAATGTAGTCATCTATCGCTCTGATCCCAACATCGAAGTACGAAGGCCAGAAAGCGAAGCTTATACAGCCATGAAAACCATCTTCATAGTGTCGGTTAGTGACGGAGACACCTGCCTGCTCAAGCCTGTGGACATACATCAATCCATCATCCCTCAGAACGTCATGCTCACAAGTCATCACATATGCGCGAGGAGCAAACCTCAGCATCTCCAAACTGGCCAACAGAGGAGCAGCACGAACGTCCAGAAGAGCTGGAACCTCCTGTAAAATCACAGGAGAACCAGTGGCTGGAAGCACAGGCTTGTACTCTTTCTTTTTGTCTTTGGGCAGCATCTTGGTCCAGTCAACTTTGGCCCGATGAGGTTGGATGAGTTTCTGGTCTTGGGCTGTGTGGTTGTTCAGCAGAAGTGAGTGAATGAGCTCAGGATCTGCTCCCAGATACTCAAGCCAGTAATGAGCCATCAGCTCACGGTACAGGATGGGAATCCTTTGGTTCTGCTGGTATGAAGCCGTGTTAAAATCCAGAGCCTGAAGAACAGGGTACATCAAAACCTGGAGCTTGAACTTCATAGCAGTGCTGTTATCTTGGCAAATCTGGTAACAAAAAAGAGAGATAAAAATCCACACATGAGGTAGAAGTACAGAGAAATACTAGTTTATTAAATGAAAGATATTTAATATTTTTCCCCACTTACTGCAGTTATAGTTCCCAAGCCAAGACATGTTTGGAGCCTTTAGTTTATATCTGGAGCTGTGCTGCTAACCTTGATAAACACTAGAACTCAAGCTACATAAATAGCTTAGTAATTTCTGTTAAAATACCTCAGCAAGCACCTTAACCTACTCAAAACTGCACCCAGATATTATTGAAAGTCTCACAGACTGGTTGATGTGGTTTATGACACAGTATAACTTACTGTAAGCTTTAAAAATGTAACAAAAACTTGTGTAGCTGATTGCTGAATCCGTCATCATTGACACTCAATTCAGAGTAGGATGTGCTGATCTAGGATCAGTTTTAGTAATGATGATAATTATGACCATCATACATGTGGAGGAATCTGGTCCTAGATCAGTTATGTAGCGGTGATGTTTTAAACAGAAAAAGTTGCGCTATTTAGGTGACTATTGCGCTATACTGTTTGTAACACAACTAGCTTTGATCTACTGTACTTCATCTGGGGTAAGTGGGATATGTAGATGATTTCTAGGTGAAAATTTAAAACATTCCAGGTTAAAGGAACCTTGGATAATACTGCCTATGACTTGTATTAAGATTCTGTTCATGTTAGAAGTAAACATTTGCAACCTGACATGGAGTGTTATAACAAAATGATATAATTTAGTCTTCTCAGTGTTAAAACATAGACATGATGTTATATGAATGTTCTTCTAACGTTTATTGTTCAGACACAAACTGAACAGTGTCCGAGTGAAACCTGTGTGGCATCTCAAGTAATATACAGACATGGATCAGGAGTAAAATGTCACCTGCTGAGCAACCGCAGCTGCAAGGTTCCCCCCTGCACTGTCTCCACACACAGCAACACGCTTAGGATCCACAGAGAACCTTTGCAGAACCTTAGGCTGCAGGAAGTGCCTGGAGGCCTGCAGACAGTCCTCAAACTGAACCGGGAAGCGTACATCTGGAGCCATCCGGTAACTACACCAACAAATACAGTCAGAGTGACGACAGGAAACCACTTCATTAACCACCCTGTTGAAATGCATCACAGGAAAACTTACTCCACTGTCACCACCACGGCACTGAGCTCAGAGGCCATTTTCCTGCAGAGCTGATCATAGGACCCCAACTCTGTACAACACAACACAGTTTAGTGTAAAATTACACAATCACACGCCTACAAAGCAAAATTAACTTTTTAAAATTAAAAATTAATAAGAAAATTCTGAAGATATTAATCTTAGAAGAAATGTTTAATTTTACTTTGTACTACAACCTCAATCAGAAAAAGTTTGGTAGTATAAGCAAATAAAATCAGTGTTTCATACATTTACTTTGACTTTTAATTCACTGCAGAGAATACTTTCTATGTTTTCATCCCTTGTCACAACACTTCAAAGACGTTTGGCACCAAGGACACCAAGCATTGAAGTGTTTCATGTCCCATTCTTCATACAAACATGTGTCTTAAGGAGTGCAACAGTACTGGGTTGTTGCAATTTTGCATTTCAAAAATTTCCAGATTTTCTTTTTTTATTTATGTTTGTATAATTATTGCAAATCGTATTCCCTTCCCAATGTAGTAGTAGAAAGTTAGCCCATCCCATCCATTATGACTCTCTCCGTCACTTTTGCAATGTCCCTGACTCTAGGAGGGTGAAGTCAAGCACAAGCCTCCTCCGTTATGTTTGATGCAGCCACCACCTCTTTTCGAACTACCGCTGATACACCATCACTGGGGAGCCAAAGTGCTCAGAGGAAAGCTCAGGATTCCGAGCTCCGATTGGACCAATCATTAGAGTCCGGTCAGCGGACATTGCAATGTGGAAGTGATAGGGAGAAAGAGCGCCATCTACCCGCCCATAGATGGCACGGCAAACAGTTGATGGCAAATGGAATGATGGGGATTCGAACTCGCGATCCTCTTCATCTTGTCATATTGTCAGCTTCTTAGCCTGCTGAGCCAGCATGTGGTTTTGCATTGTCTTGTTTATAATGCCGGAATACCCTTGTTGATGCCATTATAGTACATCATTCAAAAATCTCAATGTACTTTTCAGAAGTGCAAATGTCCTTTGCAACATACACTGACACAACCACATCCTACATTTTTCAAGGTCATAACACATTTACATGATCATTTCCCATGTGTGCATATAGCCTTCTGAACAGGCTAATTTTGTTACTTTGTCTTTAAGACTGATATAAGAACTGATGGCTGTTCTTTATTGCCTTTCATTCAAAAAACCAGCAACAAGTGATGGGGCTAAAATGATGTAGAATGAAGAGGTGGAGCTAAACAGTAGCTGTGTGAATGGGTGGTGCTAAACTGCTGCAGGTGGAATGAGTGGGAATAAACCTGGGATTCTATTATTGTCTCACCCTCATGTTGCTGTTGTACACTAAATTCCATGCTGTAAATATACTGAGTTTGTCCTTTTACTCCAGCTGTCAAAAACAGAAAGTAACATCTACTCCCCGCAAATTACATGGACAACCACCACCTGTATCTACGCAAAGTAATATTACTGCACCTAATCAGTCAATATGGTTATTTTACTTGATTTTGTCTTTGTAGGAGCTGTATCATTCAGCTTGTCAACAAATGCACATGTGCAGCTTTCCATGACAGGAGAACACAGTGCAATTTGTATTTACAACAGCGGTGTAAAAGTTAATTGCACTCTGTAACTGTAAGGGAAGCCCAAGAGCAAAAAAAAAAAAAAAAAAAGACAGATTCTGACATAAGACTTTAATTAATTAAAGAAACCAGTAATGGTGCATTCAAGAACAAACTGGTTTGGGGGAAACAGAATTAAACATACAGCGTAAACTGTTTGCAAATAGATTTTTAAATAAATAGTTTTAATATTTTTGACCTGTGATATACATCAACACATACACACTGCTTACTTGGAGCTCCTAGTGACCATCCTCCTCCATGGAAGAACACTACTGCCCCCCTCAGGCCATCTTTGTTTACACTGGGCTGATAAACTCGTACCTGAACTCCACTAAACTCTGTATCTTCTGTCTGAATTTCCTCATAGTCCAGCGGAACCAAACTTTCAAACCCAGTCACCACAGAGTTTATCAGACGGATATGATGGACCAAACCCAGGGACTGACTGATATCACCCTTAAAAATAAAAACACACAAAGTGATAGAGATTATTCTTTCAAAGCTCCTCCCAGAACATGTTCTTTGATAGCTCCACCTAGAAATGCCTACCTACAAAACATTGAGTCACATTAATTTCTCATCCCATTCAACAAATGACAACAGGAGGACATATTTGTGGGCAGAGTTTGGACAGGTTAAGTGGAGGGTATTGTCCACACAGGACACAATGCACCAGCAAAGCTGTATGGGTCAGCATCCAATCAGCTGCATGTTACTGTACGTGTGTGTGTGTGTGTGTGTGTGCGCGTGTGCCACATGAACTTTACCCTGATTAACAGTTTTGAAATAGAAGTTTCTGCAGTTTTTCCACATGTTTGAGTCTCTCAGGAAGAACATCAGCTTCAGTGTGTTCAGACACCCAAATTAGGTCAAAGGTCATCACCAAGGACACAACAGAGGCAATAAGAGCATTGCTGTGAAGTCTTTGATGGTGTGAAATATTCAAACTAAACAAACAGACTAGATCACACATTTGATATTAACTTAAATAATGAAAAAACATATCAAATACACACTGAACAGATTCGTAACCTGACACATTATCAGTTAATTATTAATTAGGCTTATTTACCATATAATCAATAAGCCAATTAATGACAAGGTTAATTAAACCTATTCTATAAATTAATAGAAGGTGAAATGAAATAATATCTAAAAACAATCATGGGCATAAGTAGCCAGTCAAGAGGCATTCCAGTAAGAGGAGTTAGGAGATAACAGAGGTCATTTGGGGTCAACTAAATCTCTGTAATAGCTTAATGTAAGTGATTAAACCCAATTAATGAAGTTAATGAAACAAACCAATTAACCACTATTTGTAAACAAATAAGCAGATATTATTAATAAAACGTCTAATTAGTAAATTATGTTTAATTACATTTCTGACATCAGCACCTTAAATTAGTCTGACTGCTGATGTAATAAAATGTCATTATCAGCTTAAAATAATGTACTGATGTAGGACAGGTGAGCACTTAGAGCATCTACCACCTGTAGGAGACGAGGGTGAGAGGTCAGCTTACCATCTGCGTGACCCCTCTGAAGGCTCCCGCGACCACCATCAGCTTCAGCGGCTCAGAAAGCGAGACCGGAAGCGGCAGATAGAGCAGGTAAGCCGTAGTGAGAGCTGAACACACACTCCATACACACAGCAGCTTCACACACACACCACGTCCGCGCGACTCACAGTCTGCAGCCATCACACACCCTAAACACACACTTTACACACCCTAAACACACTCCGAACTGCTTTATCTACCGGCTCCGCAGCCTTCCAGCCAATCAGAGCGGACCGCTGGTGCATTCTGGGAAATGGAGTTATTAGTAGTGATGGTTAAATTTAGCTTTTTTCTTTTCTTTTCTTTTTTTAAATTATTTTTTGCATGTCTTACAAACATTTCAGGAAAGAGAAAGGAAAGGAACAAGGTGAATTATATAATAAAATAACTAAATAAAATAAATAAATAAATGAAATAAATTTAGATTTCTGAAGCTTCTCTTTCAACTCTAAAAGAAAAGGGTTAGATAGAAGCTTCCGAAGTCCTTGCTCATTAATGACACCTGGTGGACAAAAGCATATATAACAGCTATGGATAAATCTCTGTCCTGCAGTAGTCAACATTCTGTCCCTTCTAGTTATTTACAATGTGTTTCTAAATAACTCTTTAAGGTAATTATGAAAATAGTGTGTGATTTAACATTAAACCTGTAAAAGTGCCTTTATATTATTCTGGCATCCTCAATACAGTCTGTATGCGTTAGAGCCAACTGGAGGACATGGTCTTTTTTTTTTTCATGCCCTCCACTTGGAATAATGGGGACAACTTGTTTTGTTGAAAGTGCATGTACAATTGCAGCAATAGTGGTGTTGTGTTTTATGCTTGTGATGTTTACTTGTCTTGATAAATACTTAGGCTTGAAGATGTAGCGCCAGTGCGCTAGTGAAACTTAGACAACTGGTATTTCGAACTGCGCTTCCATCGATTCACTTGGCGAACATCCGCTCTCTAAACAACAAAATGGATGAGCTGCTTCTCCTCAACAAAATTAACAGAGACTTTGGACACTCCGCTACAGGGGCGGACTGGCATACATTACTACCAGGGATTTCCCCGGTGGGCCGATGGGTTAGTGGGCCGCCGGGCCGCCGGCTGTTTAACTCAGTCCGT
>BRDA01006790.1:0-22304 GCA_036984385.1 Crenuchus spilurus
AATCAGAGAGGACAGGTATGCTGAGCGGGCACTGATAAGTGCCCTTCTATACTCTATAAAGCTGTCTTTCCAAGCACAATGAAATACTTCAAGTTCAGTTGATCGCCATTTCCACTCCAGTTTCCTTAGTTTGTTTTAAATTAAGTGTTTCTTCATTATACCACAGTGCGAGTTTTTTCTGTCATAGTTTTTTATGCTTAAGTGGTGCTACATTATTTAAAGTTGATCGAAGTGTTTTATTTATATAGTCAGTTAGATTGTCTAGCTCCAGTGGGTTTGATGGGCCACTGACTGAGGTCAGTAAGTTTGTGATGTTGTCAGTAAATTTAGGGGCTGTAAATGAAGTTATTGAGTGCTTTAGACTGTAGCGTGGGCATGTACTCATTTTATAATCTAAATTTAGTTCATAAGAGATTAGGTAATGGTCTGAGATTGCTGATGTTAGAGGTAATATATTTAAGTTTTGTACATTAATGCCCAGGGTCAAAACTAAGTCTAGGGTACAATGAGACACCTCTGGTCTTTGAGGGACATGTGTGGTGATATCTGGCAACCCAGCCCAGAGACAGAGGTCATTTGTCACTGGAGTGTCATTGTATAATTAAGTTGGCTTGAAAAAAGTAAATTTACTGTTATTCATATTCTTATTATTATTATGTTGCACATTATACTGTTATCCGATTTATATTATTATTATTATTCCACTGGATTTTTGTCCCGCTTCTTGTCCCGCAGTTTTCAAGATATCAAGACCTTTCCAAATTCAGATTGTTGGGCCTGGGCTTATATACAGAATTTTGATCGGATGCACAGTTTTCCTAAAAACTTCCTTAATCTGGGATTTTTTTTCCCATTAAGAATGAATGGGGAGCAACCACCTCATTTACCATAGCAACAGCTTAGCAACCATCTCAAGTACCATGGCAACAGCTTAGTAACCACCATAGATACCATAGCAACACCTAAGCAACCACCTGAGATACCATAGCAATACCTTAGCAACCACCATGGATACCATAGCAACACCTTAGCTACCACCTCAGATACCATAGCAGCACCTTAGCAACCACTTAGCAACACCTTAGCAACCACTTAGCAACACCATAGCAACCACCACAGATACCACAGCATCACCTTGCAAACCAAATAGGATACCTTAACTTGTGGGCCATGTTAGCAATGCGCAACATCCCGTGTTTCCTTCAGGAAATGCACTTTTCTAGTTCTATACTCAAAATATAAACAATGTCTTGTCCTACAGTTTTTGACGTAGAACCACGAAACTCAGCAGCATCGTCAGTCCTATACCCGATTGGCTAGATGCATAAGACAACATTGCTGGTTTCTGGTCTATGGTTGATAAGTATAAGCATTTCCACTTTCAGACACCAGTCAGCAGGCAAGATGTATTTCTATACATGTCTTCAAGATTTGCAGAAAATAAGTATAAACAATGTTCAGTGCATCACTCGTGCGGGATGCGTGGTGCCCCCCGAAAATCGCGAGTGCGGAGCACCGCCACTCACAGTAATTATCCAGGAACACCTTAGTAACCACCTGAAATACAATAGCAGCCACCTAACAACACCTTAGCAACCACCTTGCATACTATAGGAACAACCTAGGAACACCTTAACAAACACCTGAAATACCACAGCAACCACCAAGCAACACCTTGGCAACCACCTGAAATATCATAGTAACCACATAGCAACCACATAGGATACCATAGCCACCATCAAGGAACACCTTATCAAGAACCTGAAATACCATAGCAACCACCTAGCAACACATTAGCAACCACCTGAAATACCATAGCAACTAGCCTAGCAACACCTTAGCAACCGCCTGAAATACCACAGCAACACCTCAGGAAAACCATAGCAACCTCATGGAATATCTTAGCAACCACCTAAAATACCACAGCAACACCTTAGGAATACCTTAGCAATCATATGGAATACCATAGCCACCACCAATGAACACTTTATCAAGCACCTGAAATACCATAGCAAGCAAATAGCAACACCTTAGCAACCATCTGAAATACTATAGCAACTGCCTAGCAACACCTTCACAACCACCTGAAATACCACAGCAACACCTCAGGAATACATTTTCAAATAATATTTGAAACATTTAATTGACTAAAACTAGACAACATTTTTTTCAGTTTTCATCAACTAAAACCACCAATAACTAAATGACTAAAATGTGACTTACTAATACACATTTTAGCCAGAAGACTGAGACTAAAACTAATTTGAAATCACCTGTCAAAATGAACACTGCTAGTAACACCTTAGCAACTGCCTGAAGTACCACAGCAACACCTTGGAATACCTTAGCAACTTCGTAGCAAAATAGCAGTGAGTCATTTACTTTTATAGCATTTTATTAACTTTTTTCAACATTAGTGCACTTTTTCCAAATTTATCAACCATTACTATTTATGAATTTAAGCTACCAGTGAAATTAAGTTGGATTTAAAGAAGCCATAGATTTAGTCCTTTACTTTTTTAGATTTACTTTGTCAGTTTACTAGCTGTTTATAAAATTTATTCAATGTTATCACACTTTTTCAAGCCAAAGTTTGTTCATGAACTTTCCTTTTCTTGTTACAGTTTGTATTTCTATGTTCTCACAGCCTAGTGTGTTCACTAGTGTGTGTGTGTGTGTGTGTGTGTGTGTTTCACTGCACGAATGGGTTAAATGCAGAGGTCAAATTCCAGCAAAAAGTTGATTCTAATCTGTTTCTCTGTATACTTTGTCTCTCTCTCTCTCTCTCTCTCTCTCTCACTGTCTTACCCTCTCTCTCAGTTCTGTTTGCTTTATTAACATGAAAAAATGACATTTGTATTGTCAAAGCATTCCAATTGTACAGTACAGAAATAAAGTAAATAATAATACAAAAAAAAAATCATAAAAATATCTATGCAGTTAAAATTGAAAATAGCAACACCTAAAATATACAAACAGAAATGTAGAATAGAACTATTAAATATATAGATTTAAAGAACAATGACAACATTGTAGCAAAATACACATACATATAATGATGGGGGGATAAAAGTGAGAGTGTGTGTGATGGGTGGGAGTTGTGTTGGAGTTCACTCACTGTCCTGAAGTGCGTAACACTCAGATTCTAATTGGGTGTCAGTCTTGGAAAATTTTGTTTTGATGGAATAGAGGGCTCTGCAGGCCTTTTCTTTCAGTGCATCCACTGCCAGACCAACACATCCTGAGGCACTGATTTTTAGCCCCAGGTAATCATAAGAGAGGGTCTGATCTAGGGCGGTGTCTCCTAGATTAAACACCTATCTGCTCTCCAGAGATCAGGCTTTCTTTGGGAAGATCATAACTTTATATTTATTGGAGTTTACTGTCAAGGCCTAGGTCTGACAGTACTTCTCCAGCAGATCCAAATCCTGCTGAAGACCTTTTTCTGTTGGCAATAGCAGCACCAGGTCATCCACGTAGAGTAAATTTAACTTCACTTCATTTAGTATCAGGCTGGTGGTTGCAGATCGCTCCAAAAACACTGTCAAATCATTAATATAGATATTAAAGAGAGTCGGAGACAAGTTGCAGCCCTGACTGACACCATGCCCCTGAGTGAAGGCCTCAGTCATTTTACTGACAATTTTTATTGCACATTTATTACTGACATACATTGATTTAATGATTTCATAGACTTTACCCCCTACACCATTTTGGAGAAGTTTATAATACAGCCCTTCTTGCCAAATAGAATGAAACACCTTTTTAAATTTATAAAACATGCAAAAATTTTAGTATAATTTTGTTGGTGCAGATGTTGGTGGATTAGGGGTGTAAATATGGTCAGTATTTCGATGTTTTGGTAAAAAGCCAATTTGTCCTTTACGCAGGATACTGTTGGGTAAGAAAGGCCTGTATCCGGGCATTAATGATACAGCTGAAAACCTTCCTCAGGTTACTTCTCACAGAGATGCCTCGGTAGTTGTTGGGGTCAAATTTATCTCCACTCTTGTAGATTGAGGAAATAAGCCCCTGGCACCAGATCTCAGGAAAGCAGCCGGACTGAAGAACGATGTTGAACAGTCTGAGCAGAGCCTGCTGCAGCTGAGGGCTGCTGCCTTTAAGCATCTCTGTCCTGATGCAGTCAGGACCGCAGGCTTTTCTGGATTTAAGCTTTTTAATTTGGGTATTTCATTCTTCCTGTGAGATTTGGTAGTCGTGTGGATTCTGATTGTTTTTTATTGTAAACTTAAACATGTTTTATTTTTTTACCTTGATTTTTTGTTGTTGTCAGGTTATCTGCAGGTAATTCCACATATAATTGTTTTAAATGGTTTTTCCAGATGTTTGGATTTTCTACGGCCAGATTTTGTGGATTTTTGTTACTCAGGTTCCCAGAATTGATTTTGGTCAATAGCGGTTAAAATTTTTAGTATATACTGAGCGTAATGGTTGCGTTTTTTCTGCCATAAAATCTTTTTATATCCTCTCAGTGTTGTCGCATAAGTTGATCGATAATTCTCTCTCAATCTGTCTCTCTCTCTCCACTTCTCACTCTCTCTCACTGTTTTGTCTTTCTCTTACTGTCTTTCTTTCTCCCGCCCTCTATCTCTCTCCCCACTTCTCACTGTCTCACTCACTGTCTCTCTTTCTCACTCTCTCTCTCTCTGCTTCTCTCTATCTCACTGTCTTTCCCTCCCATTCTCTCCCTCTTATTCTCTCTCTTTCACTGTCTTCCTCTCTGCCTCTCACTGTCTTTCTCTCACGCACACACTCTGTCTCTCTCTTTCTCTCTCTGAGTGGAGATGAACAGAATTGCTCTTTCTGTTTGGTTCTGTTTCTGTGTCGGGTCCGTATGGTTCTGTCTGCGTTTTCTCTGAGTGCAGATGGGGAAGCTTATCTCTCACACGTCACTAATTCATTCAGTTCAGCCCGGCACATTTCCTGATGAAGCGCTGGGTCCAGTTCAGAAGAGTCCAATAGGAGAAATGCTTAATTGCAAAGATGGCATCTGCATAATTGAATTAACAGCCAACAAAGCAATAACACAATAATACAGTGATACAGTGAGTGTGGAGATAAGGAGGTACTGTTAGAGGAGAACAGAGGAGAAAACAATGTCAGCGCAAGTCAAAGTCGAGTGTGTTCTAGAAAGTCCTACAGTTCTCCCGAAACTGTTCACACTGACACAATTGGGCCTAAATTATCAATTTTTTTGGGATAAATTGCAGAAACACAACAACACAACTCACTACAGACAATACATTTCCCATAATGCCTTTGAGTGGAGTACAGATGCTTAAACACTAGAGCTGTGCATCAGTAAGAGTATGTTGATATGAGAGGTATGATGACAGGTGTTTTGATACTAAACACAGTGGTAACCCTACTTACGAGTTTAATCCGTGCAGGAGCTGAGCTCGTTAGCTGGAATGCTCTTTAGCTGGAATGCTCGTTAGCTGGATGCATTTTCCCCATAAGAATACATGTAAAACTGATTAATCCATGTCAGCCGGCCAATATACAGTATACTTTAATATGCTAATAATGTGTTTATATGGGTTTTTAAAAACATAAACGTGGCGACGATGACGCTCGTGTAGGCTGGCAGCTGCATGGTTACACATCATATGAAAAGTAAAAGTAAAATGTATCTAACTTTCTTGTTCACTACATTTTGCTACCTTAGCGTCGCTTTCAACAAGCACTTTCACTTTGTATTGACTGACCTCTTCTTCTACGGTAGCATCTAGGAGATGCTATGACCGCAGCGCCCCTAGCGGTTTGGCATACTTGAAGAAATTTACGCTACTCATTAGCTGGAATATTACGCGTTACCTGGAACAAAAATATTCAGAGATCTCGACTCGTTACCTGGAATACTCGTTAGTAGGGATGCTCGTAAGTAGGGTTACCACTGTATTGTTATATACACTGTTGCTGTTAATAAGGTGATATATTGTGATGCTGTAAGTAAAGTGATTTATTGTGATATTTTACATCTAATTTTATTAAAACTGTCAGCAGGGTGGTGCACCCAGTGAAAGGGTAGGGGGACTCACTGTTACCCTGACCATGATTAAGTGGTTAATAGGATCAATGGATGGATGGGTGTCAGTGCTGTGTCTTTACACTACTTGTTACTGTATGAGTCATGTGACACACCGTCATCCCTTGCGATGTTTTGATGCTATCCATCCAGGTTATTCTTGGTCTTCCACACATTTGGACTCCCTCCACAAGTGCCATTATAACACTTCCTTCAATGCTCTCATGTGCATGTCTCATCACATGACCAAAGTAATGCAACTTGTGGACTACTTTGCTAGGGGGGGCAGTAGAACATAAAGGGTAGGAATGTTGATAGTCATATTTTTAAAGCCAGAAATATATTCAGGGCTTCATTTGTGAATGAAGAATAACAGCAGAGCTAATGATAATGGCTTAAATTGATGTATGAAGTAAAATATAAAATGTGTAATAAAAATTTATGCGTCTTGAAACTTAAACATAAAGCGTAACGCTTGAAGAGTATATGCTGCTTTTGTAAATTAATAAAGATGATCTAATTGTTGTGGAGGAGCCTTTGGAGGAGATACTAACAAGTTCAGTTGATTTTTTTTTTTATCAGAAAACGATGCATTATAGGGGTTCCTATAATGTATATCCCTTGAAGGAAACATTCACAAAATACACACGGAGAGGTGTCAAGTTAAGTCCATGTTAGGAAAGATTGGCTGCTACTAATCAAGTTAGCAGCTTGCTTAACAGCTAGCTAAGCTAACAAAAGGCTTACAAGCAAGTAACACTGAGCAACAAATCATCACAATTTTGAAAACGTTACCTTGTGGAAGTCTGTTTAAACTGGAAGAAGTGTTTAATTTGCCTTTATATATATCTGCCTCTCATGTTCACACTGATGGGACTTGTTGTACTGAACTAGAACGTCTCTGAATGACCTCCAAACAGTCTGCTGCTTTTATATGACTCAAAGAGCCAATCAGAAATAAGCAAGGAAATATCTTCATGCTGCGCAGCAAAATGCGTTTGTGATTGGTTCAGAGATTTTTTCAGAGATAATTTTAAAAATAGCTGTTGCCACATTGCGTTTTGGGGGGCAAAGACTAAATTTGGAGGGGGGCTATGCCCCCCTCAGCCCAGCCCTATGGAAAATCAATAAAAAACTGTAATGTTGTGATACTCAATTGCATCAATATTGCTGTACAGCTTCAGTAACATCATATACAGAGTCTACGTGAGAAACAGGTGACAGTTCATACAGGTCTACCAGCAGTGGTAAAAAATCCCCATCTACAGGAAATCCTCCTTAGAATTGTGGCCTAAAGACTAAACTGATGGACAGGGACTGCCAGCGGGTTTCACAGCTGAAAATCTCTTCACTTCCAGACAAGAATAACTTCTAGAAGTCAACACAGGTCCTTCACAACCACTTTCTGAAAGAACTCTCCACAGAGACCTGCAGACCATCAACATACAGAGCAACAAGAGATCTTCACTCACTTCTGTTCTCAAAGCTGCTGTTACAGTGGATGAAGAGAGATGTTGGACTGCTGACTGTAAACATGTCCTCTGATCAGATGAACCTGGTTCCTGTCAGTATGTGAATGATTCTGGGTGTCGTGTTCAGACCTCAGGACGTCCAGCCCGGACTGTGGAGGAGCTCTGTGATGTTCTGGGGGAGTTTTAATAGGTCCTTAGGTTGAGGAGACTACACAGCGTTTACACTGAGCTGCTGGCCAACCAGGCTTTGTCTCATCTTCTCACTGAGGAATATAACGTTATTCTTCCTGTTTTATAAGACGGCAGTTCAGGGCTGCAGATGTGATTGATGATGAATGTTTAGGAGAGTTCACACATCTGGGCCCAAATCTTAAATATCTGTGGGACTACCTGGAAGATCGAGTAAATCATCAGTGAAGCCCTCCATAACAACTGGCTGAACTGAGTAATTCTGTGATGTAAGAGCTGAACACTGATGTTTACATACAGAACAATGTCCAATCCAACCTGTGGTGGTACATTATCAGGTACATTTCAGCCACAGGTGAGGAATTATCTGTCCTGTGAGCTTATTTATAGACAGAGGGCAGTTTAAACTAAACCGGTTCCTCTTTCAGTCTGACTGCTTAATCAGAACCAGTTTTGTCTATTGATTATACTCACTTTTAGTCCTGTATTCATCCTGTCTTTTGTCAGGTTCTGCTGTCCAGTGTCGAG
The DNA here is from genome assembly GCA_036984385.1 of Crenuchus spilurus. Taxonomy (NCBI): domain Eukaryota; kingdom Metazoa; phylum Chordata; class Actinopteri; order Characiformes; family Crenuchidae; genus Crenuchus; species Crenuchus spilurus. The sequence goes on from BRDA01006790.1 coordinate 8,239, forward strand.
GATGATTTCTCATAGTTTTATTTATTTTATTGTCTCTGAGTATCAGGTATAATTAACGCTGATGATTTTAAAAATATATATATATATATTTTGCCAATTTTCTCCCCTTCCCAATGTGGTAGTAGTCAATTAACCCATCCCATCCACTAGGGGGCTCTCCCCATCACTTTGTACTGTCCCTGACTCTAGGAGGGTGAAGACAAGCACAAGCCTCCTCCGCTGTGTGTGATACAGCCACCACCTCTTTTCAAACTACCGCTGATACACCATCACTGGGGAGCCAACATGCTCGGAGGAAAGTGCAGGATTCCCAGCTCCGAATGGACCAATCAGTAGACTCCTGAGCCAGCAGACATTGTAATGTGTGAGTGATAGAGAGAGTGAGAGCACCATCTACCCACCCAGAAGGAGCACGGCCAATTTTTGCTCTCTTGGGCCCCGGCTGTTGATGGCAAACAGCATGACTGGGATTCAAACTCTTGAAATTCTCTTGTATTAAAATATGATAAAAAATCTGGTCTGGTTTTATCTGGATCTCAGACTTAACTACTAAAAGTCTTGATGCTGACTCGGTTCTGGTGCTCTTTACTACAACAGTAATGATCAGTGTGGATCACTAAAGTTGAAATCAAACCTCTGTCAACCTCCTAAGACAAGTTAAATGTAGATGAATGGTGAACAGCAGTGATGTTCTATAGAGATAAGTTCTCCAGCTGTGTTCTGTGTTCTCCTGCAACACTTAACTCTCAGAACGTGTCTCAGTTATTCAATATCAGCCTGTATCTCACACGGCCGAGAGAGAGGAGTCTGAGTGGACAACTGTGAAATGAGCTGAAGAGCAGAGAGGTTCTGACTGTAATGAGGTGCTTGAGCTTCTGGAGCAGAATAGAACCTCACAGTCATTAATTAAGTCCAAATAGACACTTCATTAATCTCTCATTAAACACCAGAGTACTAGTAGGTTTGAACTGGGAGGAGTCTAGTTACACTGTGAGGGGTTTATTTAAGCTGGGAGGAGTCTAGTTACACTAACGGGCTTTCCTTAAACTGTCTAGTTACATGGGAATTGGGTATAGTTATAATGGGAGGAGTCTGGTTACACTGGGATGGGGATTAAGATAAACTGAGAGGAGTCTAGTTACACTGGGAAGGGTTTAGTTAAACTGCTAGGAGTCTAGTTAAATGGAAAGCGGTTTATTTAAATTAGTAGGTGGTCTAATACCGCCCCCTGACTTTGATTGGTTTAAATGTGTCATGGTCACTGACTGTGTTTGGTTTGAAATCCATTTATGTGGTTGATGAATGTGAATTAGTCTTATCTGGATATTATCCACATACAATAGAAAGAATGTTATAAAAGTCTCTCTCTCTCTCTCTCTCTCTCTCTAATAAAAATGTAAATCTGTATGTCTATTAATTTATGTTAACTCTATGTTAGGCTGAGGCTGTGACTCATTATGACTGAAACTCCACTCAGACAGTCATACATGACTGAAACTCCAATCAAACACATATTTACACATTGTTACATATACTTATTTCTAGTATATGCCATTTTTTCCCTCTCCCAATGTAGTAGTAGCCAGTTAACCCATCCCATCCGGCCTCTCCCCATCACCCTGACTGTAGGAGGCTGAAGACAAGCACAAAGCGTCCTCCAATTTGTGTGATGCGGCCACCTCCTCTTTTAGAACTACCGCTGATACACCGTCACTGGGGAGGTAAAGCGTTCAGAGGAAAGCGCAGGAATCCCAGCTCTGAATGGACCAGTCCGTAGATGCCGGAGCCAGCGGACATTGCAATGTGAAAGTGATAGGGGGAGAGAGAGCCATCTACCTGCCCACAGAGAGCACTGCCCATTTTCGCTCTCTCGGGTGCCAGCTGTCGAAGGCGAACAACATGACCATGATCGAATCTCGTGATCCTCTGTTCGTAGTGTCAGCGTCTTAGCCTGCTGAGCCACTCGGAGTAGTCAATACTACATATACACACTTACATTTATATAATACATATGAGTCATGTTATTACATATACATACTTTATATATATATATATATATATCCGTGCAAGAGCCGAGCTCGTTAGCTGGTTTGCTCGTTAGCTGGATGCATTTTCCCCATAAGAATACATGTAAAACTGATTAATCCGTGTCAGGAATACATGTAAAACTGATTAATCCGTGTCAGCCGACCAATATACAGTATACTTTAATATGTAAATAATGTGTTTATATGGGTTTTTTAAAACGTCGACGACGATGCTCGTGTAGGCTGGCGGCTAAGGAGGACAGGAGGATGGGCGTATGTGTACATGGTTACACTTATCATATGAAAAGTAAAAGTAAAATGTATCTAACTTTCTTGTTCACTACCTTTTGCTTCCTTAGCGTCGCTTTCAACGGGCACTTTTACTGGACAGCGGTCAAAGGTATTGACTGACCTCTTCTTCTACGTTAGCATCTAGGAGATGCTACGACCGCAGCGCCCCTAGCAGTTTGGCATACTTGAAGAAGTAATTAAATATAAAGCTACTCGTTACTTGGAATGTTATTCGTTACCCGGAACAAAAATATTCCGAGATCTCGACTCGTTACCTGGAATACTCGTTAGTAGGGATGCTCGTAAGTAGGGTTACCACTGTGTATACATACATACATACACACACACACACATATATATATATATATATGTTTATATATACACAAACACACGAGCCTTATTTAATGTATATACAGGTCTGAAATTTGTTTTGTGTCTTAAACAAATTATGTAAAGCTGTTTTGTGACAGTGTCAGTTGTAAAAGGCACAATATAAATATAGATCGATTGTATGTGTTTAATAATGTGAATGTATTACAGTGTGAACACTGCAGGTATTAGAACTCTGCTGGGTTAAATATAATATGTTCTGTCTTTTTTAATAATGCAGCCAGTCTGAATGAGAAAAGGTTTAAGTTCAGGGTTTTGGTCAGAACGATGGTTTAGATTTAAAGGGGCAGTTAACTGGCTCTCAAATACTAAAATCACCTAAAATCACTCCAAACATGTAATGTCAATGTTTGAACACCTCTCCTCTCACTGTCGGTGTGGAAACAGCAGGACGCTAATGGATAAACCACTCAGTATAAAACCACACGCCTGCCATTAAAAACCTGATTATAATTTACTCAGATTTTACAAAACAGGCTTCTGAGCTGATTTTAATGGTTTTTTTCCACTATTCTGAGGCTTATCTGTGATTCTCACACATTAATCTGACTGAGATAGTCAAGAGTATCTTAAGGAAACATAGCATTATGGCAGTGTCTAAAAAAGCACCATTCTTTAAAAGCAATAGTAAAAGTATACCAATGACAAACATGTGCCAGTGGTAAAACTGTACCAATGTGCCAGTGGTAAACCTGCACCAGTGTGCCAATGGTAACACTGTACCAGTAGTAAAACTGTACTAGTGTGCCATTAGTAAAACTGTACTAGTGTGCCATTAGTAAAACTGTACTAGTGTGCCATTAGTAAAACTGTACTAGTGTGCCAATGGTAAAACAGTACCAATGTGCCAATGGCAAAACTGTACAGTGTGCCAATGGTAAAAGTGTATCATTGTGCCAGTGGTAAAACTGTACCAATGTGCCAATTGTAAAGCTGTACATTGTGCCAATGGTAAAACTGTACCAATGTACAAGTGGTAAAACAGTACTAATGGTAAAACAGTATCAATGTGCCAAAGGTTAAACTGTACTAATATGCCAATGGCAAAAACTGTATTAGTGTGCCAATGACAAAAACTGTATTAGTGTGATAGTGGTAAAACTATACCAATGTGCCAACAGTAAAACTGTGCCAATGATAAAACTGTACCATTGTGCAAGTTGTAAAACTGTACCAATGTGCCAATGGTAAACTGTACAAATGATAAAACAATGATTAAAAAATATATTTTAAGAATGTACTGCAGGATTGGATTACCGGAGAATATGGTTCCTGATGGTTGGATTATTTGACGTTCTGGTTCTAGTGTTCTGAATTATTCAAAGTGTTTGAGAAGGAAAAACCCAAATTGAGCTGAACTCTGGTCGTCAGCACTCCGGCGTTAGTGGTACTGATATTAGAAGCAGGTGCTGCACTGCCCTCTGGTGGAGTGTAAATACATCTCATAGTTCTTATAGGAGAACATCAGAGAGAAGCCAACAATCATATCATACTATTCTATTAGATCTACACATTCAGAAATATTTGAATATTGTCAGTTTAATGCTAAAGTTATGAAGTTTGTAATGTTTATCAGTTTCTCACCAAATTCTTAAGACTTTTCTTAAACTGTATGATCTGATTTGTCTTTACAGTAATATTATCTGTAACGTTAATAATAAAGCACCTGTAATGAACTGGACTGATGTCAGATCAGTTGTAACACTAAAACTAACTGAACCTAAATAACAATGAAAATGTACAGAAATCAATCAAATCAATCAATCAAATAATCCAGGGTCTCACTCCTGTCTTCTGAGTGTTGTACAATGTTGTCACCAGTATCTGAGGGATACGTTTCAGTCCTGTGGGCACCAAAAGAGCCAGTCGCCAGGCTGTAATAGTGTTCACAGTCAGTCAGGTTTCACTGTTCAGTGACCATCAGAATGGAGATCAGTGATCCTTCAGCGTTCTCTGACTCAGACAAACAGGTCCAGTTAAATAAACCTTCTGAACCCAAACAATGAAAAGAAAGCTTCACAATAAACAAACACTGTGGATCAATACTAAGTCTAGATCAATATTAAAACTCTAAAACTGATCAATATTAACAACGTAAACAACAACAGCAGTGAGAGCAGAAACAAACCAGACAAACTCTCAGATTCACATCCAAACTAACTCTCCAGGAATAAGTGTCATTTCTTTACGGACTTCGAACTTTGAACTGAGCTCTTTAACATTTAGGACATCAGGGAGTCTCCTCAACCAGCACCAGCACTCAGCATCCGCCTACAGCCGGTCCAGCACCAGAACTTTCAGCACACATCAGCTATTAGATAGAGAGGTGAGGAGAGAAGACGGAGATGATTAAGAGAGACACTTAGCCAATCCTACTCTTAGAGGATGTGAGCAGAGGACCTTCAGTCTCATCTGAGACATTTACACAGGACAGTGTCTCCATCACTGCAGTGGATGGGGTGCATTTTACAGTCTTAAATATATTCAGCTTGTCATCGGCAGCAGTGTTAGATGTTTAAATGGTGTCTGAAGGTGATGAAACATTATTAATGATTAATCTGCGTCTTCTTGAGCTGTTTAGTCAAGAGCTGATATGATGTAAATTTTTATATTCTGATTTATGACATAAACCTGGTGGATAAATAAATTGTTCAGCTGTTAAGTGATGTTCGTGACTTTTTGCTGCCCTCTTGTGGACATTAAACACAGACTCATTCTGTCACTAAACCTGCTTCCTCTCTGAGTGGACAGAGATTAGCACAGAGAGCAGGACCAAATTAAACACACACACACACACACACACACACCAAGTGCATTCAAAACATTACAACAACATGCAAATGTATATTTGTGTTCAACATTTAATTCAAAGTGTCATATATTTTATATTTAATACACATAAAGAGACATTTCAGTAGTTTTGTCTTTGTAATGGTGATCAGTTTGACTTATAGCTGATTAGAATATTTCATTTAGAGTTTGGAGTAAATTACTATTCAAACAAATTAACATTAAAACGTAAAAAAACAGAAATATGTCACTTTATGTATAATGCATATGAAATATGACAGTTTTTTTTTTTAATTAAATAACTTTTAAAAAGTGGGATGCACTAGTGTGTGTGTGTGTGTGTGTGTGTGTGTGTGTGTGTGTGTGTGTAATCAGTAAAAGTGCCTCCACCTAAAGCTGGTTAGGGGACTCAGGGTTATAGTGGAGAGTTTATCCCTTTAACTGGATTTCCATCGTAAACAGGACACACTGTAAGCTACAGATATTCAGTGTGGACTCAGTCATTTACATTACAGTGTAGTCTTCTACCCAAGGGTGGAGGTCTGAGGCAAGGGGATTTGGTAGAAGACTACACTGCAATGTAAATGACAGTCATAATTCATGTTTACATCATCATTAAACACATGGTTACTGTACCTTTAAGACTCATATATGTACAGGGTTGCTTGAAAGGCTAAACAAGTCCTTAAAGTAGACAAAGAACCACATCAAACAAATGAGACAGAAAAATGAGATGCACAAAAAAAAGGAAAATCGTATAATGTTACAGTCTGTCAGTGACTAAAGTATGTGGATCTTTAGGATGAGCAGATCATCTGAGATTGGTGTCAATCAATGTGACAGTCAGGTGTGAGTGGGTGTCCTGTTTTATTTAAAGAACAGAGATCTACAGTCTGATTTTCACATGTTTGTGGAAGTATACCATGAACAAAGGATTTTTATGAAGAGCTTGATGAAGAGTTATTGATGCTCATCAGACTGGAAAAGTTTAAAGCTGGGATCTGTTAATTCTAGCCGGTTGGCTCTATCATCGCTATTCCTCACAAATGCCTGCTCTCTGAAGAATAAACTGGACTGCATCCATCTTCAGCGTGAATACAGAGACGGTTGTGTTTTAGGTTTTACTGAAACATGGCTTAACAACAATACCCCAGATAGTGCCATTCATGCAGACTGGCTAGACGTGCAGCCCAGTCTGGCAAAACATGAGGAGGTGGAGTGTGTGTTTACATCGACACGGAATGGTGCAAAGATTCCGCTGGTTCTGTTCTCCGCTGGTGGAGTTTGTAGTTGTTAGATGCAGACCTTTTTATTTATCAAGAGAATTCACCTCCGTGCTCCTGGTCGCGGCATAGCTCCCCCCAAGATCTAATGCTAAGGAATGCATTGTTAGAAGTGTATGGAGCAATCAGTGATTTACAGAGCTCTCATCCAGATGGACTTTTTATTGTTACTGGAGATTTCAATCAAGCAAATCTCACGACTGGTCTCCTTAATTTTACCAGCATGTGGACTTTGCCACGAGGGAGGTGAACACGTTGGATCTTGTGTACTCAAACATTTCCAGTGTGTATAGGCCAGAGTCCCAGCCCCACCCCCACCTCAGATATTCAAACCACATCTCTGTTATGCTAATTTCAGCATACAGGCCGCTCATCAGACAATAAAAACTGGTTCTGAAACAGGTGAAAACCTGACCAGAAGGAGCCATTTCTGCTCTTCAGGACTGTTTTGAGCACACTGACTGGGACATATTTAGGGAGGCTGCAACATATTGTGATTTCATTAACATGGAGGAGTACACGGCTTCAATGAACTGTTACATCAGCAAGTGCATCGATGACGTCACTGTCACCAAGACCATCATCACATGACCAAACTAGAAGACATGGATGACTGCAGAGGTGCGTACACTGCTGAGAGCCTGAGACTTTTCACACATTCCTCGGCTGCTAATTCACCACTGGCATGTCTAGCATTACCATATCATCATCATATGAATGGCAGATTGCATCAGTGGACGGGAAAAAAGCACTCTGTGCTAACTCGTGCTGAAAATGTGTCTCTGCTTATTTATGCTCCTCTCACAAATATCTAAAAATATATTTTGATTCAAGCTATATATATTTGAAAAAGTAGACCACTTTATAGTTTCTGTGGTATGTTTAGTTTTGTTTCTAGGATAAAATCCGAAATCACAGAGTTATATAAGTGTATTTGTGGAATTTTGGTTATCAGAGAATCTAAGAACACACATGGCCAGAGCATCAACAGCCACTTCCAGAACAGCGGTCACACACGGAACATGTGGCAGGTCGTCTAGGCCATTACCAACTACAGGTTTTCTCTACATGTATGTGACAGTGATTCCTCCCTTCCAGATGTGCCCAACAGCTTCTACTCTCTGTTCGGGTCACAGAATGATGTGGTGGCGAGGAAAATCATACCTCCTCCCAATGAACAGGTGCTTTGTCTAACCACAGCAGATATGAGGAAAACTATGCAGAGTCAAGCCATAAAAGGCTGCTGGACCAGATAACATTCCTGGCAGAGTGCTCAGAGGATGTGAATACCTGCTGGCAAAGTTCTTCGCAAACATCTTCAACATCTCTCTGAGCAGCTCTGTCATTCCAACATGCTTTAAGTTGACTACCATCGTGCTGGTGTCAAAGTCGTCAGTGTCCTGCCTTAATGACTACCGTCCCATCACACTTACGGAGGATCCACTGCAGTTTGCATATCGTCCCAACCATTCTACAGATGATGCCATAGCCATCACTTTTCACCTGGCACTAACTCACCTGGACATGAAGGACACATATGTTAGAATGCTGTTCACAAAACTTCATCCTATCTGTGAAACATTGTAGTGGTAGTATCATGAGTTGGACCTGTTTTGCTGCAAACAGGTCAGGGTGACTTGTCATCATTGATAGAATAATGATAAAATATGAAAATATTATATATATATATAATGAAATATTCAAAAATAGCCAATCCTAAAGGAAATTATCAGGATGTCTGTATGTGAGCTGCATGTCCAGAGGTTGTAGGTCATGCAGCAAGACAATGACCTTAACCCTTTCATGCATGATGGACAGTTAATGTCATTATCTTCTATATGTATTAGTTTAGTGTTAGAATTGCATGACAGCTTTTCTCTTGTCATGTCCCACTGGTTGTTAGTAACTGCAAGCACAACAAAACACATGGTAAACAAAAATGACTGACATATGTTAATCAGATCGAAAGGCGGATAAAACATTTTGGAGGGAAATCATGATTGATTTCTTTTATCACTCATTCATGAAAGGGTTAAACACACAAGTGGTTCTACAAAGAATGCTTAAAGAAGAATAAAGTTGATGTTTTGGAGTCAAAGTCCTGATCTTAATCCAGTAGAAATGTTGTGGAAGGTCCTGAAGTGAGCAGTTGATGGATTCCTCCAAGCTGATTAGCAGGACTGATGAACAATTAGCAGAAATGTTTAGTTATTGTAGTTGTGCAGTTATTGATACTTAAAGGTTGACATACTTTTGTCACTCACATACTGTGATGTTAGATCATTTTCCTCAATAAAAAAATCTAATATTTGTGTCCAATATTTGTGTTTATAGTGGACTTTTGTTCTTTAACACAGAGGATCTGCTCAGCTGTACAAATTAGTGGTGCTCAGGTGTGTAAAGGGCTTTTACCTGCAGACATTTTCATTCACACACCTGTGAACCAAGCTCAGTCTTAGAGAAAATCTTCCAGCACCTGGATCCTCCACCCTCGGAGACAAAAACAAACCAATAAAACATAAAAGCACGAGCAGCTGCCGGCCCAGAGTCTGCTGCTCATTGTCCTGTTAATAACAGAACCGCTGGGCTTTTAGAACCTTCAACAGACACAAAAGAACAAAACAATTCACAATAAACTTCAGAATAAACAGCAAACGCTCACAGTTCATTACAGAACATCAGCCACAATCATAACATGAACACAATTCACTTAAACTCTGCTGTGTGTGTGTGTTGTCCTTCATAGCCGTTAATGATGCACTCCACTTTGAACAGTGCTGTGCTGAAGGCCGGAGGACTGAGCTTCACGTGTGACAGTCGGGTTAGAAAATGTCAGAACTTCATTGTTCCGTTTAATAAACATATATTAGTGCACCAGAGTTCAGAACAGTCCACTTTAAACAGAACAGCACATCAGGTCTCTCTGAAATCATGTAAAGTGCATTTTCACATCTTTCTCAATATTTTCTGCACATTTCAGTGATGCAGAGAGTTCAGAGTTTTAATGTGAGATGCTCCATTATACTGATCTCTTTATAATGGTGCTGATGTTGAGTGTTTATATGTGATGGTGATGATTCTACAGTACTGACACATCTGACATAATAAATTGTGTTTAGTCTGTACAACACTCAGAGTCTGATCAGTAATAAATGTCTGTGAAGAGATTTGAGACTTCAGACATGTGGTTACTATCAAAACCACTGAGACCTGTTCTGAGTCTGTTTACATTTCTGAAACATTTAATTATGTAGAAATTATTGGATAAACATCTCAAAGTCCACTTTAACATCTCCACAGTCTGAGATTAGTGTGTGATAATGTGTAGCTAGGGTCATGCTAACTGGTGTAAATAAGCTTCCATTACCCGGTGGCTACATTAGCCTCGTAGCTCAAGCTAAAGTGTAAGTTTAATAAATCAGAACCACATCGACTAATAAAAGCCATGATTTTAGAGCCTCCACTCAGAGTCAGTAGTGAGGTGTCCTTTATAATTGGTTATACTAACACTGTCAATCATCCATCTGACTAGCCTACAGCAGCTGATCAATTTGGAGTCTGTGCGGCTGCTAGCTGACTGCTTAGCACTCCTAAAGCTGTTCCTAGAGACATGCATAAAGAGATTTTTATTTGTTACATGCACTTTTTACAGACTGTAGTCCATTTGTTTCTCAATGTTCATCAATGAGCTGCTGGAGATGTTAAACACTAAGGTGTTTTTAAAAAATCAGCAGCTCTGCTGTGTCTGATTGACTCTAACACACACTAACACACAGAAGTGTAAAGTAACGAAGTACAAATACTTCGTTACTATACTTAAGTAGACATTTTGGTTATTTATAGTTTACTGTGTAATTATTTTCGGACGACTTTTTACTTCTACTTACTTACATTTTCATGTAATTATCGGTACTTTCTACTCCTTACATTTTAAAAACAGAGTTATTTCTACGTATTTCATTTTGGTTCGTCATCATTCAGAAAACATCCTGTCCAGATAAACTGCGCCATCCAGAAAGAGTGAATGTGATTGTGGTTGGATGAGAAGTATAAACAAATACCATTCTGATACCCTATTGGTACCTGCACGTCACGTGTGTCGTCAATCTCCAGTAAGCTCAGTACCGCAACGCAGCGCTTGAAGGCAGCACTTGAAGTCATTCGTGCCTGCGGATCCAGTATCCTCCAAAAGCAACAGAAAGAGACGAAGTGTAGTCCTCAAACACGTTTATTCTGTCTTGTTTTTCACACAGGTCCGTTTGTATTGTTTTTACCAGGATAACAAAGGAATACATAAAAAATATCGCTTAGCACAACAGGCTACGTTAAGACACCTGTGCTACCTTAAAATACTGCCCTGATCTCAGGGAAAAGTAATGGAGTACAGAGTAAGTTTGCAATCAGGAAAAGCAATCAATTGCCAGAAAAATAAAGGGTTTACTCTAAATATTAAAACAGTGCGCCTAAATAACCTAGAAGAACATAAAACACAAAATAGCAATATAATTGCTATTAAATATACATTTAGTGCAAAATGGCTCTTACATTACTAAAATGTATTAATTTTCAAGGGGCATATATGCAGCTGAAAGGAAGCCAGTACGTCCCAAAAAATATCAACATTACCATTTTAATATAACATTATAGTCATTACAGCTTTTAGAAAAAAATTTATTTTGGGGGTGGGGTAGTGCACTATATGCCCCTGTGGCACAGCCTAAGTTTTGGCATTTGTTTTCCTTACACTACTTTTATACTTTTACTTGAGGGAAAAGCTTGAAGTTGATACTTCGACTTCTATAAAAGTCTTTTTAAACCCTAGTATCTATACTTCTACCTGAGTAATGAATGTCAATACTTTTGACACCTTTGCTAACACACTACCACCACATCAGTTGCACTGAGAAGTTTAATATTTGTGTCTAATTTTTTTAAGGAGTTGTAAATGGTTTCAAATTTTCAACCACCATAAATTACTCATTGGGCGCTCAGTGGATGGTGAGTCTAAGTCCCGGTCACGTTACTTCACTATCAATACCTGGAGCCCTAAGAAAGTCGTGCTATGTGTGGGGAGATGGTGCACTCTCCCCATAACTGCTAAGTAACATCTGCTGGCTCAGGTGTCGGTCAGCTGATGTATCGGAGCTGAGGATCCAGCGCTTTCCTGATGATGTATCAGCAACAGTTAGAAAAGAGGCGGTGCCTGACTTGAAGTGCTAATCCTCGTAGAGTCAGGGAGTCAGGGACTGTGAGAGACTTAGTGAAGGCTTAATTGACTACCCCTATATTCGGTGAACAAACTGTGTAAAACCTAAACTGAAATGAATAAATAAATCATTGACTAAAGAGAAAAGCTACGGAGCCTTTGGTCAGGTGATCAGATCTTTATTTTTTTCCTGCAAGTTAATATTTTGTCTTTTGCTTCATTTTATATAAAAAAGAGAAAAAGTTTACAAACATTTACATACAAATAATTGCTCTTCACACAGCAGTGAGGGGGCGGGGTTTGATTGACTACCTCCTCAACACACCTCCACTACTCATTCATTCATTCGTTAATCCTCTCATTTATTCATTAATTCACTGATTTATTCCTTGAGAGAGAGTAACAGCATAGCGAATACAAAATGTCCCGGCTGTAAAATGACCATGAAAAATGTTCGGATCTGGGGGGAGAGAGGCGCACGCACACACAGTGAAAAAGAGAAGGACTCCACTGGTTCAGTTTCACTCAGACACTGATTCAGGATGATTCATTATCACATCTGCTTGGAATCATTTATTTAGAATGGTTCAGTATCGGCTCCACTGATCAGTTTCAGCTTCAAGGACTCCATATTGTCTCTACTGATCCAGAATCATCCTCTGTATCATCTCCAGTGATCAGAGAAGAACTTGCAGAAGGCAAAATGAAAAGAGAGATGGATGGAGGGAAGGAGGAGAAGTAGAGCATCACTCAATCACAAAATCTGGTATCCTGTCTTCTAAATGATCCGACTTCATCCAGCGCTTCTTCCCAGCACCATGTTTACAAACAACTCATTGTTATTGACCATATTAATGACTTAAAAACATCAGCACAAGTCCTTTGAGAGGATCATGGGAGATTTTACTGTCTCTGCATATTGGGGACTAAGGCAGACAGAGTGAAGACCAGGGCTGTGTCCCAAATCACATAATACACTATATCATACATATTATACTAATGAATGTACTGTTAATGGTAATGTCCTATTTTCACATTTAGTTTGGCTTTAAAGTAAATCATGCTGCTATTAGTAGTGCACGGTTTACACATACTGTTTAAGTATAGTACTTTATTAGTATGTGGTTTTGGACACAGCCTAGGGCAGGAGGTCATATATGGGAGTGGTCAAAAGGTCACAGGGTCAAAGGTCACGTGCTATTTGAGCCGCAGAATCTCCAGCTGGTCCTGGTATTCCGTGAAAATCCTCTGAAAACGCAGATTCTGACCAATCACAGGCAAGAGCTCTGCTAACACATCTCTTTTCCTCAAACCCTACACACACACACACACACACACACAGGAAATATAAGAAACACCGCATTATTCATGTTTATAAACCTTATTTTTTACTTGTACTGTAATCTTTAAAAAATGTGATAATTTGGCAAAACATCAAAGTCCCACAGTACACCATGGAGCTGAACACCCCAAACATGTTTAGTGTTATTAGCATGGTGCTAACTGCGTGATCAAATGCCCTAAAATGTATTGAGATTATCGGTCATCTCTAATAGTATTGATTATGTGGTTTCTGGATCTATAAACAAAGTTTCCGGAAGGCCAGTGAAACTCCACCGGCTGGTACCTTCAGTTCCTCCACCTAAGCTTTTAGCACTGAGGACGACCACAATCTCCCCTCGTTTAGCAGCAATTGCAAGAAAGACATCTACTCTAGTGAAGAGGAGCATAGATGAAAGCCTCAACCAGCACACCACTTCACAAACGTTCTCATACAGGACATGTGGACAGAGCCCAGGAGTTGTCAAGAGTGTGACGGCCTTAGCCAGACAAGTCATGCTCAGTGGCGGCCTGATGGCCACAGCCATAACCAAAACAAATCTGCTGCCTCCGAGGCACCCGCCGTCACAGTCTGCTGCCTCCGAGGCACCCGCCGTCACAGTCTGCTGCCTCCGAGGCACCCGCCGTCACAGTCTGCTGCCTCCCCGAGGCACCCGCCGTCACAATCTGCTGCCTCCGAGGCACCCGCCGTCACAGTCTGCTGCCTCCGAGGCACCCGCCGTCACAGTCTGCTGCCTC
>BRDA01006790.1:30949-48682 GCA_036984385.1 Crenuchus spilurus
TATAGCGATGGTGGAGGTGTGGAGATGATGTGCAGATGGTACAGTGGTGGTGAAGGTGTGGAGATGGTACAGTGGTGGTGAAGGTGTGGAGATGACGTGGAGATGGTACAGTGGTGGTGAAGGTGTGGAGATGACGTGGAAATGGTACAGTGGTGGTGAAGGTGTGTAGATGACGTGGAAATGGTACAGTGGTGGTGGAGGTGTGTAGATGACGTGGAAATGGTACAGTGGTGGTGGAGGTGTGTAGATGACGTGGAAATGGTACAGTGATGGTGGAGGTGTGTAGATGACGTGGAAATGGTACAGTGATGGTGGAGGTGTGGAGATGATGTGGAAATGGTACAGTGATGGTGGAGGTGTGGAGATGATGTGGAAATGGTACAGTGATGCTGAAGGTGAGGAGATGATGTGAAGATGGTATAGTGATGCTGAAGGTGAGGAGATGATGTGAAGATGGTATAGTGATGCTGAAGGTGAGGAGATGATGTGGAAATGGTATAGTGATGCTGAAGGTGAGGAGATGATGTAAAGATGGTATAGTGATGCTGAAGGTGAGGAGATGATGTGGAAATGGTATAGTGATGCTGAAGGTGAGGAGATGATGTGGAAATGGTATAGTGATGCTGAAGGTGAGGAGATGATGTGAAGATGGTATAGTGATGCTGAAGGTGAGGAGATGATGCAGAGATGGTATAGTGATGCTGAAGGTGAGGAGATGATGTGGAAATGGTATAGTGATGCTGAAGGTGAGGAGATGATGTGAAGATGGAATAGTGATGCTGAAGGTGAGATGATGATGCAGAGATGGAATAGTGATGCTGAAGGTGAGATGATGATGCAGAGATGGTATAGTGATGCTGAAGGTGTGGAGATGATAGAGTGATGTTCCAGGTGTGGCGATAATGTAGATGTGGACATCGTTTTCTGCAGCTGATGTCATGTTCTTCACCTTGCGGATGTCCTCCAGAGACTCTCCGTTGACCACATTTGTCAGTTTGTGTGTTTGGTTTTCTAAGTTGGTTGCTTGCACACTGCTGGACGTTTGGTTTCCTGGCCGGTCTTGCTGGTACTTCAGCATCTCTGGATTCTCAATGATGGTTGAGGAAAGCTGTGTCTCCATGGTGATGGCCAGGCTCTTTCCATATATGTTCTGGTGAATGGTGTTCTAGACACAACAGAAGAAAAAAGTACTTCAAAACAGCAAAAAAAATTTATCTGAGATTTATGTTTAATTCATAACATCTGTAATTAAAGTTAGAAATAAACACAAAGCTTATGAAGGTCTCATTTAGGCTTGAAATGAAGACCATGTTCTCTTTTTTAGTAAAGATCATTACTTTCTCCTCCTCATTCAGGGGATCTCCCAGTTCATCCTGAGAAAAATCCAGAAACGCCACTGTCCCATCCATAGAGCACACTAGCATTCCCAAACCATTCAGAGTCCTAAACAACAAACAAACAAACAAACAAACAAACAAACAAACAAACGATCATGATAAGCAGTCCTCAAATCATTCAAGGAGATTAACAGCATATATTCACTCATCATACATGTAGATGAACAAAAAACAAATAACAGTAAACAGTCATCAAAACATAAAACTAGTTGCTTACCAGGTGATGTCCATGATGGACTTATCAAACAAATCATGAATGACCACCAGAGGGCGCTTCAGTGACGTGAGCTAACACAAACGGAAAATAACACAAACAATATTAATATAATAATAATAATCATTCAGTCTGGCCATTTTTAGTCACAGGACATTATTTGTAAGTCTTTCCCAGCAGTGACAGTGTTTGTTTTACCCAGACGGACAGCGAGCGGTCTTTACTGCCTACTGCGCAGCAGCAGTATGGACAGCTGGGCTTCGGAGCGCTGCCGTTACGCTGCTTCTTCTTAAAAATCTTCGGATTAAACTTCTACAGAGAAGAAACATTAAAAACAGATCGTTTCATTAACAAAGAGCTGAAGATGTGTTATTGACTTTATTTCTGCTTTATAAACTCTTTATAAGACACATGTATTAATATACATCCTCACTCTGTACACATAACGGTGCCCAGGGGGAGCTGTTACACTCAGCTAAAGGAGGAGTTGAAGGTAAAAACACACAAAACCACCATAAACGACTGTTAAAACAGCTATGCCATCACATGTCCTCGGATGTTTTGTGTGATTGTTATTGATACTGTTCAGCCCTGATACACAAACTGTGATCAAATGATTTTATTAAAATTACTAATAATTTTATTTTATTGTAAATATTTGATTCATTACTGACCACCACAGTGACAGCTTTACGATGACCAACAAAGTCCATGTTAGTCTTCCAGCCGTCTCGCTCAATTATCTGAGCCGTCGGTCCAGAGTTATTCATTGCATGAGCCGACACCAAGTACTGACCGTCAGGTGACCAACTCAACCGCAGAACATGAGTAGTACCTCCACACTACAGAGAAAGAGGGAGAGCGAGAGAGAAAGAGAGAAACCAATGAGAATCCAAATCTAAATAAAATAAGTAATGCAGAATTAAATAATAACTGCAGATCAGACAGGCGGTTGTCATGGTGAGGCCGTCGTAGGTTGTGGAGCTGATGCTGACCTCATTGAATGGTTTGGTAATGTTGGTGTCAAGCTGCCAGTCCATTGTCCTCCAAACCTTCAGACTGTGATCATCAGCCTGAGACGCGATGTACTTCCCCACAGGGTCCCACGTCAGGCCCTTTACCAGACCTGTGTGTCCTTTTAGAGTGGTTACAATTTCTGTACACACATACACACACACACACACACACACACACACACACACAACAAAACTGGTGTATAAGCTCTCTAAATGTTGAGTTAAAGGATTTATAATTAGTTATTAGTTATAAATGAAGCTGAAGAGGCACCACGCTGCCCCCTGCTGTCACACCTGGGAATTTACGAGCGTTCCAGATGACGATGGTGTTATCAACACTGCAGGAGGCCAACCAGACATCATGAGGAGACCAGGCTACATCCATTACATCTGAAACACACCATCAGGCACATCATTACACACCACTATAAACACCATTACACACCATTATCAACAGAATTATGCACCACTATAAACACTACGACACACGTACCATCATAAACCATTGTAAACACCATTTCACACCACTACACCATGCTGACTGTGCTCTGCTGGTGTAGGGAGCTGATTGTGGTCATTTCTGTCTGTTTGCATTTGTTTATGTGTTTGTTTGTTTGTTTCTTGTCTGGACTGGATGTACTCAGATGCTTTATGAGGATGTTTAAAGGATGTTCTGTACTCTCTGTAAAGACTGACAGGAGGAAAACTGATGGTAACCGTGTGTTTTCTCAGCTGGTTTAACTATTGTTTGTGCTTGTCTGTGTTTGTTTACGTATTTGTGTGTCTCTTTGTTTATCTGTTCTCTCTGACAGGAGGAAGACTGGTGACAAAGTTGTGTTTTCTCCTGTCGGGGCTGATGAACTTCCTCGGAGATCTAATGTCTGACTGGTTTTGTCTAAGTGATGTACTGCTGTGTTTCTCTCACAGAGAGTCTAAAGTTTAAAGACGGTAAGCTCTGCTGACACAGCGAGCAGTGCACCGGGCCAGCACTCCGCCGGCAGTGCACCGGGCCAGCACTCCGCCGGCAGTGCACCGGGCCAGCACTCCGCCGGCAGTGCACCGGGCCAGCACTAGTTTACATCTCTTATCGAAATGCATTGTTATGCTGTTATATTGTGTATAATTGTTCTGTTATATTGTGAATAATTCCTTCTTTCGAGGTATTAGTAAAGGTTGTTCTAACAGTGTCTGAACTGAATAGTAGTTTGGACTCTAATCTGTCTGTACTAGCTGAGATGATTCTCTTAATGGAAACAAAACATTGCTGCACATCGCTCTGAATAAAATCATATGTCAAATGCTGTAAATTATTAAGTCTTTTAAGTTTATTAAGTTATTAATCTGCTGTGTTTAGATGGTGATGACCTGCAGTCTATAAATTTTATGATGGTGGTTTATGTTTTTATATTAAACACTGCTGGTGTAAAACACTTATTAGTGAAAGACTCTGAAGCAGAACCTCTGCATCCCTCATTCAGGCGACAGAAAGAAACCTCCAGCCTCCAAATTGTCAAAAAACAAATGTTGTAACAATGATTTACAACGTGTTACAGGTCCTACACTCTTTCACACGCTGTTAGTCATGTGCTGTGGTTGTGTTTTAAACACATGCAAGTCCATCTTTTAGCCTGTCTCAGCTCTGTGGGTCAGAACTCTGTCCTGTTGGTACTGTTTAACAAGCTGCTGGTTAAAAGAGAAGATGACTAGGGGTGGGTTAAAAAATAATCTTCAATTGAATGATTTGATATGGATTCATATAAACCTGAGACTGAGCTTTAAAATCAGTCTGTTTACCCCGTGTTTATGTAAATCTTTAACCCTTTTTTTCTCATGTGACCAGCCATTGTTTTTGAGGTCAACTTGATCTCACCTGCACATCAGTTAAGCATGGCTGGAGTGAAGGCGCTTACAGTGCACATTTTAGGACATTCTCGGACCTCGGCGTCAGGTCTCACGCAAAGTAAAAAACGGTGTCAGTCCTCGTATTAAACCATCGTTATGTCTCAGCTCTCAAACCAAACCCACTCACAGCCCCAGACCAAGCACTGTTTCACTATTTCTGTTCACATGCATAAGCCACTACACAGATTACCTATAATAAAATAAATAAATAATAAAAATAATTATTATTATTAATAATAATAATAATAATAATAATAATAATAATAATAATAATAATAATGATAATAATAATACGTTGAACTTGTATAGCACCTTTCTCAAACCTTAGAACGCTTCACAGAGCAAGGACAAAATAAATAAATTATAGAGGAGCATAATGAAAATGTAGAGAGAAAAAACAGGTTTTAAGCAGAGTCTTGAAAGATTAGAACTATCCAGATGCGCTTTTTATTTCTTATTCCACAGCGTTTGGAAAGTTTAGCGATAAGTAACTCTCATATTTATATTAAATGTTCATACTGTTAATTAACTTTGCAGACAGAAGTGTGTTTAAAACTGTACCAGACTGAGTTTCTAATTCACACAAATCCATAAAGTTCCTGAGTCAGTGAATTAGAAAGTAAAGTAACTTTATATTCTGTATTAACACACAAATTACAACTTGGAGATGTGTGCTCCTCTCTCCCACTCACAGCTTTCTGTTTTTGTGTACTTCACTGTCTCAGCCTACCTGTCTCACACACATCGTTGTAAAATGTGAGGTGTGCGTTTTGTGCTTTGAGAGTATCCAGACTACCAAAGCTGCCTTTAAATGTGCAAAACCAGCCGACAAAACAATTAAAGAAAGAATATTCACACACCATTAAAAACAAAATCACACACACCATCATAAACACCATTACACAAATTATAAAACACCATAAAAAAAAACTGTGCAGTCTGTGTCTACCTCCAGTGTGGTTTCTGAGGATGGTCACACACCTCCACTGCTCTACGTTAGTGAGTTTACTGCTGGACCCAAACACCGTGCTGGGACCAATGAACCTGAAAACACACAAACATCATGAATATTGAATATAATCATTAAACTCCAATAATAATGAATAGAATAAGTAAGTGAATGAGTGAAAAAGTGTAAGTGTGTGAGAGAAAGACAACGAGAGTGTGAGTGAGTGATGTATGCGAGACAGTGAGAGAGTGCAAGTGAGTGAGCGTGAGCGAGAGAGGTGTGAGAGTGAGCGAGCGAGGTGTGAGTGAGCGTGAGCGAGCGAGATGTGAGAGTGAGCGTAAGCGAGAGAGGTGTGAGTGTGAGCGAGAGAGGTGTGAGTGAGCGAGAGAGGTGTGAGTGAGCGAGAGAGGTGTGAGTGTGAGCGAGAGAGGTGTGAGTGTGAGCGAGAGAGGTGTGAGTGTGAGCGAGAGAGGTGTGAGTGTGAGCGAGAGAGGTGTGAGTGTGAGCGAGAGAGGTGTGAGCGTGAGCGAGAGAGGTGTGAGCGTGAGCGAGAGAGGTGTGAGCGTGAGCGAGAGAGGTGTGAGAGTGAGCGAGAGAGGTGTGAGAGAGAGCGTGAGCGAGAGAGGTGTGAGAGTGAGCGTGAGCGAGAGAGGTGTGAGAGTGAGCGTGAGCGAGAGAGGTGTGAGAGTGAGCGTGAGCGAGAGAGGTGTGAGAGTGAGCGTGAGAGGTGTGAGAGTGAGCGTGAGCGAGAGAGGTGTGAGAGTGAGCGTGAGCGGTGTGAGAGTGAGCGTGAGTGAGGTGTGAGAGTGAGCGTGAGTGAATAGGTGTTTGTGAGAGAGTGAGAATATCTTACGCAGCTTTTTTCCACACCATAACCAGTTTATCATCTCCGCCAGATGCCAAATACAGACCGTTATTGGACCAGCGAACACAGTTCACACACGCTGTAACACACACAGACACACGCACACACACACAGGAAGTCATTTTCATAACAAGCGGCAGTAACACTCAAATCAAGTTCAGCTCTCCTCAAGGTTCTGAAAGGAGTTCAGTCTCAGCTCAGATGGTGGTGGTAGTTGTCATAATGTACTTATTACAAAAAAAAAAAAAAAGACCAGAAAGACAGTTTGTCAGGTCAGAAAACACTTCCCATCATGTTTATTTTCTGAGTTTCTTCTTCAGTATGTCAACTCGGTCTTGTATTCTTCTCAGATGAGGAGGAAGAACCCCAGGACCTTTATATAAACATAATACAGGATTTTTGTACTAAGCTGTAAGGAAAATAAAGTCCTGTTCTCAAGGTTTTGCAGCAAGTTTTTCTTCTACAGGAGCTCCTCCATTTTAGAGTTTTTCTCCCTCCTTGCCTCAGAAGATTAGTTACACACTAAATTCAGAACTCGTCTGGTCATTTCAGTCCTGCCTGGAAGCACATCTCTGTTATTTTCCACACAACTGTCACCTCAATTTGTAAAAATGACTATTTCCTACCGCTGAGCACATCCACCAGAGAACCTGACTACCAGAACATTATCCAGGGTAAGAGAAAATACAGAATACTAGAACGTCAGACATTTTTTATTAATGTCTGGATTAGAGTGTCATTACTGAGGAAATGAGAACAGTGTTATTTACAGACCGTCCTGATAAACTAATACAGTCCAGACAGGGCTAAAGAACCCCAAAGAGGAGAAGAGTCTTATACAGTCATGTCAATCAGATACAGTATTCTACCTAAGTGATTGTCCATCTGACAAAGTAGCTTGGGAATGTTCTCGTTTTTCTCATCCTCCTCTCGGAGAACAGGAGCCATATTCCAGATAACAACTTTCCCAGAGTCCTCCCCTAAAAAATAAAAATAAACAATAATAATAAATACACACCTTTAAAGTGTTTGTATATCATGTGAATTAAAGTGAAAGTGTGTAAATGAAGGATCTCTACCTTGACCTCCTGTAGCAAACTTGGTTCCATCTGGATGAATATCAACAGAAAATATCGGCTTTCCTGAAAAGCACAATTAATTAAATTATTCATTAGGTCTAAATATTAATTTATGCAAATGAAGGAAATTAAATCAAAGTCAAAAATTAAAACATAAAAAAATCCAGGTTAATTAAAATTTCTATAAGGTCAAAATAGCTTTAAAATGAAGTTTGGGTACCTTATCAATTTAACTCAATTATACTTAATCTACAAACCTTGTATGACCCTGTTGGGATCTTGTGTAAATTGGAAAAAAAAGTAAATAAAACAAAATGCAATGATTTGTGAATCTCACAGACTCATATTTTATAAGCCTGACTCTTCTGTGAAGCTATGATGTTGTGACAATGCACGGTCTGGTCTAGCATTGTCAGGCCTGAAAGTATTATGATTTACATATTATACAACATCCCATATTTTTAGAATTTGGGTTTTAACTTAATTGAACAAAGTTTGAACATTGTATTAATCTAATTCAATTAAACTGAAAGTTTCTGTAGTTTGAGCAACAATTGTGTGTGTGCACGGTTGGGTTACAAGAAGAAAGCTGCTGCTCTCCAAAAATAACATTCCTTCCTGTCTTAGGTGCTAAAGTTTTAAACTGTTTAAATGAAAAGTGAGAAAGGAAAACTTCTGTGAAACCATCTGTGAAACATGGTGCTGGTAATATCATGGCTTGGGCCAGTTTTGTTGCATATGGGCCAGGACAACTGGTCATCATTAATGGATTCTGAATTATAGTAGGAAATTCTAAATTAAAATGTCAGGACATCTATTTGTGAGCTGAATCTAAAGAGAATCATACAGCAGTCACACAGCAAAACAACATCCCTAAACACACAAGTGGTTCTACTAAAGAATGTTTAAAGAAGAAAAAAGTTGATGTTTTTGAATGGCCAATTCAAAGTCCTGATCTTAATTCAGTAGAAATGTTGTAGATGGACCTGAAGTGAGTAGAAACTTCAGAATCAATATTACAGAACAATGTAGACAAATGTAAACAGAAACAACAACCACATCACCATCGCCACAAACAACCATTACAAAAAACCACAACTGTAACACCATCACAAACCACCACAATGACCACAACGACCACCATCACAAACCTCCACAACGACCACCATCACAAACCACCAGAACAACCACCACCACCATCACAAACCACCACTACACCACCACCACCACCATCATCACAAAACCATCAAACCATAACACCATCACAAACAACCACCACCATAAACCACCACAACCACCATCATCACAAAACCATCAAACCATAACAACACCATCACAAACCACCACCATCACAACCCACCACAACACCATCACCATCATCACAAAACCATCAAACCACATCACCATCATCACAAAACCATCAAACCACATCACCATCATCACAAAACCATCAAACCACATCACCATCATCTCAAACCACAACACCATCATCACAAACCACAACACCACCATCACAACCACTACCATCCAACACAAAACCATCACAAACAACCACCACCATCACAAACAACCACAACAACAACTACCGTCAAAAACAACCACAACAACTACAGACAAAAACTGCCATAAGAGCACCAACAACTACCAGCACCACAAACAAGCAAAACAACCGCCACTGTGTTGAGAAATCAGCATATTCTGTAGTTTATTATTGTGGACAGTAGGAGTATATATGTGTTATTTATGGTGGTATTGATGACTGATTATTGATTACCGTGGTGAGAAACCCAGCTCGGTTTCAGAAGCTTCATCTCCGGCTGTTTCTGTTTAAATCCTGTTTCTGCGGATGGACCGTCTCTGCTGCAGTGTCCGGGTTGTATTCTCGGTTGATATCGGCTGTAGATGTTAAGCTTTTCTGTTGTTTTTATTTGTTTTTATTTGTTTCAAATGTTTTTCTCCGCTTTGTCTGAAATTCAAAAAGCAACGGAAGTGTGCATCACTTTCTCTACCCACCGGAAACAATACCGCAAAGAATCGTTCCGAGTGTTTTAGTTCCCCCCGTCGATTTAATCCAGGCAAGTCTGGCTCGCGAGCCATTTATGGCCCGTTACCATTCTTTGGAACGGCCCATTAGGTATATTAAAAATAAAACGAAAGATGGCCCGCTAGTAAGCATATTGTAAAAAACGAGATTCCTGGTTTGAACACTGGGTGTCGCTGTCACGTAAACTCAATCTAAAACGCTCTACACCCCCCAACACAAAAAACGTTATCAACGTTTCACTTACACTACTGTTCCTGAGCTTTTGTGTAGATGTGAGGGCTCCAAAGAAATGAAAACTAGACAAAATGCAGATTTGAAGCAGTTTGTGAAAATGATTTTTTTTTCACTGAGTTCACAGGTAAGTGTGTGTTGTTAGAAAACAGTTGCTTTAATGAATGAGTAGTATGTTAAGAGACATGAAATTAAACATAACAATTTAAGGTCAGCACTGGTGTTGAACGAGTAGCAGCTTCTCAGCTCAACAGAACCATTTTTTGTGCTAATCAAGTTATAGCCCAATGCGGGAACTTCAGGGTTGCCAGGTTTACAGTTTTTGTGCATATTTGACTTTTTTATGGAGTTCATTCATTCATTCATTATCACACCCGCTTAATCCTTATCAGGGTCGTGGTTAGTCCCCTACCCCCTCACAGGGCGCAGGGCAGGGCATTACGCTATTAAACTAAGCCCAGGACAGGGCGCCAGTCCATCGCTGGGTGAACACACACATACATACATACATACATACACATTTTTAGAGTAGCCAATTCACCTGACCTCCATGTTTTTGGACTGTGGGAGGAAACCGGAGTCAGCGGAGGAAACCCATGCAGACACGGGGAGAACATGGAAACTCTGCTCAGATGTGGACTTGAACCCAAGACCTCAGCGCTGAGAGGCGAACGTGCTAACCACTAAACCACCGTGCTGCCCCTTTTATGGAGTTGTGAGTACATATTCAGAGCTAGTGGAGTGTTGGTTTTTTAGACTACTTTAAAAATGTACCATGACCACACACACACAAAAAAAAACTCTTATAGTACTATTATAGGGCTACGAGTCTGTGGCCTGTGATTGCACATATTTTTCTCCTTCTGGTCTCCAACAAGAAAAGTTTGGGTACCCCTGGTCTAATTGGTAAATATCACACAACTGCTGCATACATAACAGCACCTGTATCTTTTTACCTTCAGTATTAATCCATATTTAATTCCTTAAAGGCACAGTATGTAGTTTCCAGTGACATCTAGTGGTTTAGTTTCCATATTGCAACCAACTGAAAACTATTTCTACAGCCCCTTTTCCAAACACGAAGAAATCTCTACGGTGGCCATAAGGTGTCAAATCTTTGATACTCCCGATTGTAATGTCTAATAGCAGCTTTAGAGCTAGTGATATGTCAAGTGGTAAGATTAATTTTAATTAGAAATTTATGAAATGTAATATGTAAAATGATCATAGCTACAATGCAGACGGAACATATTTTCTGCACTTCAGTAGTACTATTGTAAACGTTAGCTGTTTTCTGTACAAAAGACAAGATAATGTAACAAAGTAAACACATCAAACTTTTTTTTTTCATGGCAAGACGGCGGTGCGCAGTTGCACAGCAGCTTCTCACACTCCTAGCATACCCAGTTTTAGTAGTTTTTATGTCTGTTTACGTCGGTTCTGATACTGAATTCACGCGCCCTAGTCGGAGTTACAGCTGAACCAAACTCATGCAGATAAGACACAGTTTAGCCACTGGAGCAGCAACTCTGGATAACAACATTCGGGCTGAGCTGAGCAGATGACGGCTTCTCCGGACACCGGCCCGCTGGAGTGGAACACAGGCTGGGAGGAGAAGACGAGACCGGTGGCAGAAGCGGGGCAAAAGGGGCAGGGTGCTATCCAGGCTAACGGCTAATGCTCTCTGGACAAGCTGGACCTCCTGCGGCTGAGGATGAATGTTTCTGAGGAGGAACTGCATGGTGATTTGTCTCACAGAAACATGGCTGGACCAGAGCATGCCGGACGCGGCCTTCCAGCTCGCCGGCTGGCAGCTCTTCCGAGCGGACCGTAACCAGCAGTCCAGGAAAACCAGAGGGGGCGGCTTAATAATCTACATCAGTGAAGGTTGGTGTACAAACTGTGTGTGGGTAAACAGCCACTGCTCTGAGGCGAGCATAAGAATCTTGACGAGCATAAGAATGTTCCGCCATCTTAACAAATAAACCAAAAAACCTTTATTCTTGCTTCTCCTTCGTGTATTTCTTCCTATTGAGGTTTTATTGAGGTATATGTGTATTTCTTCTTCTTCTCCTGTTTTATGTCAGCCAACGGTAAAACAAAGCTACAGCGCCATCGAATTTGAGTGGCCAATTCGTCATTACAACACAAACTGTTTTTGCTAGCCTTGTTTGTCCTTTTCGAACTACTGTAGAAACATGGCGATGCAACATGGCGGCCTCAGTCGGTGTTCGATCCTCGACTAATGTAGATATAAACAGCTTATTCTAAGGTAAAATAATCAAACGACTTCTGAGTTTATAATGATTAGATGTGTTTTTAATCATTTTTATTAGTGACTATCTTAAATTCTGCTAAAAGATAACCCGAAATATTACATACTGTGCCTTTAACTTTCTGTAAAACCTGTGTAATCATACAGTTTATTTTAGAAATGCAGCATATAATTGTTTTAGAGTGCTCAAGTAGTTATACGCAGTATTTATAAAAATGGCAAGTAAATGTACAATTACACTATGGTATGATACCGTTACTTAACAGAAGTTTCCTGGTAACCTTGGTGCCAGTTCTTTGCTGTTCTTTAACAGTGATATCCTACAGTGCTTACAGTTATGTCCTGTACTTATTTTTAACAATAGTATTTACCTGTATACAGTATTTATACCACATTATGATACCATTAATTTTTCAATATTTATTTTGTCTTTTAACAGTGAAGACAGATAAACCATTTTCGATCATGTGAGTTGTGATCATGTAAAAAAACACACAGTTCAACCTCTTGCAAATACATGTTGGTTTATTGTAAATGAAGTGATGATTCCACTTGTGATCCATTAGTATAGTATTCAAATCAGAAAATTACAATTTTCAATAAACAAAAACATTTAGGCATAAGAACACAAAGAACCTGGGCCGGCGCATACGTGGATCACACACTGTGCATGAGGCACCACGATTTTACAGGGTCACCGCTCGTCTTTGGGGGCCACCATGCATCCCTTTCGTCAGCCCACTCAGGTGGTCAAGAGACTACATCCCAATTATCATAGTGTGAGCTGTGTTACTGATAAAGATAGGTCAGACGTTATTAATGTGGTAGATCTCAAGTTGTATTTTGATCATCCAGTGAGCAATTCGAACTTTGTTTTAAAACATTTGAATCATTTTCTCACACATTTGTGGACACACTAGAGTTCCTCTGACCTTGTTTGACTCAGCCTTTTCTGGATGCTGCTTTAGTCCCAAATCATGATTACAATCACCGGTTGACATTACTTTTTTGACATTTATTTAAAATATGATTTATTTTATTAACTTCATTACTAGCCCTAAATTGTCCCATCCCAACTTTTTTTGGAATGTGTTGCAGGCCTGAAATGCACAAATTGATATATACACTGTAAAAAATTCCTGTAGTTTCTACAGTATTTTTTAACAATAATATGCTGTTTTATTGTTTTACAATTTTTAACTGTATTTTGCAATGCATCATGGGTACACAAAAGAAATACAGTAATTAGCAGCATTTTTTACAATGATGGATAAGTAATATTACAGGAGGGGGTGTGCTCACTGTAATTTGCCCAGTTTTACAGTAAAGTACTGTGAACCTTGCATTGCAGGATTGAGCGGGGAAAACAATGAGCTTGGAAATGGCATTCTGACAGCCAGTTAAGTTGGTGAATGCCACTTTATAGTTATTCTTTGCCCACTAAAGATTCATTCTCAGATTAAGTAACATTTAATCATAGGCTCAAAGTGAAATTGTACACATTTTACTAGAAAACATGATTTGAGAAGTTGGTATGCAAATTAAATCTGAATATCCGGCAAACAAGCATGAAAAAAGCAGCTTTTAAACTTCACTTGAACATAAAATTTTTTGTAAAACTGAGCCCAAACCACTAAACTTAATATCAACTTAACATTAACTAAACTAAACTTAACTAAACCTGAACTTAACTCCATATGCTCCAAAAGATTAGAAACAGCACCACTCTGAGCAGGCTAAACATTGTTTTATATGCACTGCCGGCGCACCACCCATGCGGATTACACACTGCATGTAGGGCCCCAAGTGCACATGAGGGCACCAAAAAAGTCTCAGTCACCTACCCACCCCAATGGATTACAGTACAATGAATAGTTACTGAAAAAACACAACAAATACTTGCAATTCACCTACAGGAAAGAACTAATTTTATATCCAGTAAAATACTGTAATTTGTTATTAACAGGACATGTTTGCCAGTTATAAAATAACTAAGAATGTAAAATTCTACAGGATTGTTTTTACAGTGTATCATACAGTGTGTAGTATATAGTATGTATCACAGTATGCAGGAAATACTTTGCAGTATAGTGTGCAGTATAGTATACAGTGTGCAGTATATTACCTGCACTTTATAATATTTCTATAACTGAAGTGTTTTAAAGTGCATACAGATATAAATACAATAATAAACTGTGTGATTCAGACATTTATCTGACCACAGCTTCTTGATGTGTTCAGCCTGCAGCAGGTCAGAGGTTTTATGGGCTTTTGCTGGTCACTTGACTTCAGCAACAATGAAATCTTTGTGAACAAAATCAGTCGTCACCTCAAAGATTAATAAAATGGCAAATATTATTTATTAATTTACTTTATTATAAAGAAAGTTACTGCTGGACACATCTGTGTTCCACGTTTTACTCTTAGAGTAACTTTCTCACATGTTTCCGGACTGAAGACTGAAGTAAGATCAGCTACAGGTTAAACACACACACACACACACACACACACACACACACACCGCCCCCTGTGAGTTTTGGCTGGGTTACATAAAGCAGTTTGCACCTTTCTTTCTGCCAATGTCTTCTCAGGCAGCTGTACCTCAGCCAGATTCAGAGATTTCAGAGCAGAATGAGTGAAGCTGAGGATTCTCCACACGTGAGGACGAAGGTAAGCCTGTTACACTGTGTGAAGTTAGTCACACTCCAGGCAGCCCAAACTCTTTATTCACAGTCAGTGTGTGTGTGTGTGTGTGTGTGTGTGTGTGTGTGTGTGTGTGAGTGTGTGTGATCCAGTCATGCTGCAGCAGAATCACCCTGAATAAACCGGGTCGTCACGCTGCAGTGTTTGATGAACTCGGGTCATCAGAACAGCTCTGCGATTGTGTTTGTGCTGTTTGTGCTTTTATATTCTCACTCAGTTCTCACTGAGCTCTCACTCGTCTCAGCTCCTCCACTGATCAACATCACAGACACACAGTCTGAAACATGGGTAAAGAAAAAGGAACTTTATCAGAATATCATCCTTTACTAAAAGACAGCAAAGAAAAACAGCAGGCTCACCAGATAAAGGTAAGATGATGATAATAATAATAATAATAATAATAATAATAATAATAATAATATAATGTATAATAATTTTGCATTAATAGAAGTAACATTATTTGGCTGCATTTCTGGTGGTTTATTGCAATAAAAAATACTTTTTAAAGTTTTTGATTAATCAAAATCAGGGAAACTATTAAAAACAGACTTTTATTTACAGTGACAGCCTGACAAGCATCACAAAACACACAAGTATAAATACCTGTATATACAATATAACTATAAATGGAGATGGTTCAGTTTAAGGACTTTTGCCTAGGCTTCCAAGTCCATGCAGTGAGGCAGTTCAGGATTGGGCAGCATTTAATATTTAGTGTGTGTGTGTGTGCGTGTGTGTGTAATATGCATACATATAAAAACAAACTAATAAAAGGTTATAAACATGTAAAAGTATCACTAAAATGTTATTGTTACTGCATATTACTGTCAGTGTACATTGCTGTCACTGTACATTATGACTATTGCACATTACTGTCAGTGTACATTATGACTATTGGACATTACTCTCAGAGTACATTACTGTCAGTGTACATTATGGCTATTGCACATTACTGTCAGTCTACATTACTGTCAATGTACATTATGACTATTGCACATTACTGTCAGTGTACATTATGGCTATTGCACATTACTGTCAGTCTACATTACTGTCAATGTACATTATGACTATTGCACATTACTGTCAGTGTACATTATGACTATTGCACATTACTGTCAGTGTACATTATGGCTATTGCACATTGCTGTCAGTGTACATTACTATCAGTGTACATTATGACTATTGCACATTACTGTCAGTGTACATTATGACTATTGGACATTACTGTCAATGTACATTACTGTCATTGTACATTATGACTATTGGACATTACTGTCAGTGTACATTATGACTATTGCGCATTACTGTCAGTGTACATGATGACTATTGGACATTACTGTCAGTGTACATTACAGTCAGAGTACATTATGACTATTGGACATTACTGTCAGTGTACATTACAGTCAGTGTACATTATGAATATTGCACATTACTGTCAGTGTACATTACAGTCAGTGTACATAATGACTATTGCACATTACTGTCAGTGTACATTATGACTATTGGACATTGCTGTCAGTGTACATTACTGTCAGTGTACATTATTGTCATTGTACATTATGACTATTGGACATTACTGTCAGTGTACATTATGACTATTGTGCATTACTGTCAGTGTACATGATGACTATTGGATATTACTGTCAGTGTACATTACAGTCAGAGTACATTATGACTATTGGACATTACTGTCAGTGTACATTACAGTCAGTGTACATTATGAATATTGCACATTACTGTCAGTGTACATTACAGTCAATGTACATAATGACTATTGCACATTACTGTCAGTGTACATTACAGTCAGTGTACATTATGACTATTGGACATTACTGTCAATGTACATTACTATCAGTGTACATTATGACTATTGGACATTGCTGTCAGTGTACATTACTGTCAGTGTACATTATGGCTATTGCACATTACTGTCAGTGTACATTATGACTAATGGACATTACTGTCAATGTACATTACTGTCAGTGTACATTACAGTCAGTGCACATTACTGTCAGTGTACATTATGACTATTGGACATTACTGTCAATGTACATTACTGTCAGTGTACATTACAGTCAGTGCACATTACTGTCAGTGTACATTATGACTATTGGACATTACTCTCACTGTACATTATGACTATTGCACATTACTGTCAGTGTACATTACAGTCAGAGTACATTATGACTATTGCACATTACTGTCAGTGTACATTACAGTCAGTGTACATTATGACTATTGCACATTACTATCAGTGTACATTACTGTCAGTGTACATTATGGCTATTGCACATTACTGTCAGTGTACATTATGACTGTTGGACATTACTGTCAATGTACATTACAATCAGTGTACATTATGACTATTGGACATTACTGTCAGTGTACATTATGACTATTGGACATTACTGTCAATGTATATTACTGTCAGTGTACATTATGGCTATTGCATATTATTGTCAGTGTACATTGATGTCAGTGTACATTATGACTATTGGACATCACTGTCATTGTACATTACTGTCAGTGCACATTACTGTCAGTGTACATTATGACTATTGGACATTACTGTCAATGTACATTACTGTCAGTGTACATTATGGCTATTGCATATTACTGTCGGTGTACATTATGACTATTGGACATCACTGTCATTGTACATTACTGTCAGTGCACATTACTGTCAGTGTACATTACGACTATTGGAAATTACTGTCAGTGTACATTATGGCTATTGCACATTACAGTCAGTGCACATTACTGTCAGTGTACATTATGACTATTGGACATTACTCTCACTGTACATTATGACTATTGCACATTACTGTCAGTGTACATGATGACTATTGGACATTACAGTCAGAGTACATTATGGCTATTGCACATTACTGTCAGTGTACATTATGACTATTGGACATTATTCTCAGTGTACATTACAGTCAGAGTACATTATAAGTATCACATTATGAATATTACATGAGACTGACATTACATGTGACTCTTATTACAGGTTATCAGTATTACATGTGACTGTCATTACACGTTATCGGTATTACAT
>BRDA01006795.1:4848-19848 GCA_036984385.1 Crenuchus spilurus
CAGACCTCCAAGGGGTAATAATTTTGATTTACATTGATCATTTTTATGTTATTTTGTTCTCAACGCATTCCACTATGTAATAAATAAAGATTTTCAACCGGAATATTTTATTCATTGAGATCTAGGATGTTATTTTAGTGTTCCCTTTATTTTTTTGAGCAGTGTAGTTACACTTTACTGGTTAAATATTTGTTAAAGCAAATCCTGAAGCTTCCACTGTTGTGGGCAAGTTTGAATGTTGTCGAGGGCGGATGAGAGGCCGAATTGGCACTGGGGAGTTCCTACAACACTGACAAAGACCTCACACTGATGACGAGTGAGAGTAGGAGAGTGTTTAGAAATATGTGGATGTGTTATACAGAGTGTTGAGCACGATGAGTCTCTTGTTAGTCAGCTATCCTACTCACAGAAGAAAATAAAGGACTAATAAACATCACATATATATCTTTTTGTGACATTAACTACACTAATGTAGTAGTTTTGATTTCTTTTAGACCAGATAGACCAAAGATGCAGGAGACACTGTATGCATGCAATCCTCAAGTAGTACAGATTTATTTCTATTATCATGTTTCCTATAACGTGAATGTATCTACATGTATCTCACTCAAACATGTCACTGTCTCGTTTGGAATATTGGTGTGAAGAAATAAAATACTCAACAAAAAATCTCTTTGAGAATTTATTTTTTAAGACATAAATCAGCACATTGTCAAGAAGTACAACTCACAAATCAGAAGTCCTAGTTCTGTTTATATGTATCTTACATTTTCCACAAATGGTGAAACAGCTCAGCTTCAGTATGTAGTTCAGTCCAAATAGATCCTAAAATACCAGCTGGTGCACGCTGAGCTCATCACACAGGCGCACACACACAATCATTTACATATTTCCTAAATATACATATGATTTTAAGAACTTGACACTTTCATTCGATTTGAAATGTCTTCGTAAATGCAGCCCAGATCCTCCAAAAGTATGAACTCAGAATATCTCCGAGTCTCAATATCTTGTTTAAGTCGTATCTGTGTTGAACGCTAACTGTGTGATTACAGTTGCTGTGGACTGCTTCACTTGTTCCTCAGACAGTCGTGGCTGTACACTACCTAAGGCCCTTCCACCTCACCAGTGCCCTCAGAAATCTGTAAACTCCTTAAACTTTCTAGCACCTTCATTTGGTCCTTCAACTTACAAAATCAAACCTCACATCTACACGTGGCCCCTTTTCCTTTCAGAAACTCAGATCTGCAATTTGCCCAGATCTCGTCCTCTCTGGCCATTAATTCTGCCATCGGACCATCTAGGGTGACTTCAACAGCATATCAGTGATATCTTCATAAGCAAATGTCTCTACTCCCGTTTCTTCCCAAAAACAGCTGACATGCTCCTCACAATGCCCTTGATCCCAGCCACTCCCTTCTTGAGGGCTCTGGACTCTTTGATGAGCTCCAGGAGTTCATGAAAGACCAGTAGCACACCGTGGTATGTTTCTGCTGCGGAAATCTCAAAGAAGCCACAGTCGGCAGAGAGGGCGAACAATCGTCCCTCTTCGCTGGACACGGCTCGGCGGTGCTGGAGGTCCCGTTTGTTTCCCACAATGATGATGGGCACGGACGCAGACAGCTTCCCCATCTGGCGGATGAGCTGCACCTGCTGACGCACCACTTCAAAGCTGGAGCGGTCACAGATGCTGTAGACCAGAATGACCCCGTCCGCCCAGTGCAGCTGCTTTTCACTGATGGACTCGGTGGTCTCACAGCTCTAAGAAAAGAAAAGAAAAGAAAATTGAGACTATGTTCACACTGACAAGGCTACAGCAGACTGTTTAGAAGGCAGTGATGCCTCACCTGAGGATACAGAGAGTCCCAGATGTTGAAGGAGATCTCTCGCCCATCAATCTTGTCAATGTGACTGTATATTGATTCTGTAAAAAAGTTGACATATTTAAATACAATTAAACATATGAATGTGTACAGACTGATAAAAAAAAACTGCCAAAACAAAAACATTTACTCAAACTTACCAATGTCACCATATTCACCAATGAACCTTCTGGTGAGGAAGCGCACAGTCAGAGCTACAAAAAACAAAAGAACACAGTTTACCTCAAGCACAGAAACTTTAAGTTCATTTTACATCCATCCACAAACTAACCCTAAAGACATGAACCTGTGCTTACCCGATTTCCCAACATTTTCTGCTCCGAGTAACAGGACGTTTGCTTCCACCTTATTCTGGTTTCCATCCGTTCCTTTGCTGCACTGTTGAGAGTTTGATTTGACCTGAACAACCATTTCTGCTGCAGTTCTACACAAAGAGCCTGAGACGAGCTTAACAGAGAACGAAGCTGAAGAATGAGCTCAGTCCCCAGCAGAACTGAATTTATAGATAGAAGGGGTGGGGTTTAAGGAGAGATTGTGCACCAATCAGCATCGAGTGTGCCACTGAACTGTCCACGGCTTGTTTTTACCCAGAACACTGACATCACTCACTTTAAACCTGGACAGCATCACCTGACAAAAGCCTTTTGTGGAAGTTTTCACCTCTATTACATATTACATTCATCAAA
This sequence comes from Crenuchus spilurus, assembly GCA_036984385.1. NCBI lineage: Eukaryota > Metazoa > Chordata > Actinopteri > Characiformes > Crenuchidae > Crenuchus > Crenuchus spilurus. Next base: position 7,418 of record BRDA01006795.1, read on the forward strand.
AATGAGAATATCGTGATAAAGTTCATGTTCATAATTAAAAAATGCCTTTTGTTGTAATATTGTGTGACAATTCTTAAAGGAGTAGAAGGCAACTTCTTTATTTTTGTGTATTTTGTACAGTTTATGGCAGAACACTCTGTTCCTATTGGCCCAGAGGCTTTCTTGGTGTTGCCTGTATAATGTTTGTAATCCATGGAGCAGCCAGGAGATAAAAAATAGCAAACTTTGTCTAGAAGAGTGTCACAAAGATCGCTATTGTGCATCTATAGCAACATCTAGTTACACACATTCAAAAGCAACATCCAGGCTCATGATTACATACGTCCAGTTCCAGAAGACTTAACCAGTCTGTCGTAATACTGCGAGACGTGCTTATTGTTTCAGGTGAATTTGTCTGTGTATAGACATCAAGTTCTGCATGTTTTAATGACCATAATCAGAGCTCATGGTTCATACACTGACTGTAAAATACAGTAATGCTAATGCGGCTTACAGTAGGGTACTGTAGTCTAGACTGGAAGAATTAAAAAATACAACGAATCGAGAAAATTACATTATATATGAAAAACAAATACTGGTGTATTTTTTTAGTTCAGTTTAATAAACATGATACTAGCCTAACAATCTCATTATTATTATTGTATAATAATAATAATAATAAGAAAAATGTAATAGAGAACATAACCCAGAACCAGAAAAGTACAGTTTCATTAAACATACATGAGAAAATATAAATAATAATCTGAATACAATGTGTTACACAGGAGTGAATGTGGATAAATTCAGCTTTCCTCTTCATGTAAATGGGGAGAGTTCTTGCTGGTACTCTCAGTGAGAGGTTTCTTTGCTACTGCAGCAGAGTTTGATGCTATAAATTCTCTCATCCTTTTAAGAGTATTACTGGCCTTAGCTTTGCCAAACTCAAGATTCCCCTTAGAGCTCAAGTTCTCTAGCTCCCCCTTCTGGTCTTTATGGCAGGCAGGCTTGAGGAGAGAAGCATGAAGGCTATTCCCAAACGCTATCTTCAGTCGCTCCTGGAATGAGTTTTGAAGCTTGGCAAGTAAGTCTTTGTTCTGTAAACAGAACATTGAAAATCCATTACTGGTGGAAAAAAGTTACACAAAAACATTTTTAAGCACGACTAACTTGGATTTATTTGGTCAGTCATTGTTACCTCAGAGTTTGCCGACAAGACATCAAAAAGAGTCCAGAGATCAGAGACCAGTTCAGCTGCAGAGCGGTATGGAGGACTTTGTTTGCCCTGCAGTCGTCCACGGATAAGATCTAATTCCACACATCCTGCAGTGGGCTTGATGTGAGTAGACAAATGTGTACAGTATTAGTTTTAAAATATAAAATAAATATTCTGAGAGCAGCAGTTTAATCTCTGGCATCAATACACAAGCAAACAAACTTGCAAATAAAGCCCTACTGCTTCACCACAAACTGTTGTAAGCTGAAGTGATGGGAATGTACAAGTGTTCTTACCTTGGTTGGCTTGCAGAGCAGGTAGCCGTGTTCATCACACATCAAAGTGAGCAACAGCTGCTCACATCTCTACAAAATAAAGCCAGTCAATTACTCATGAACCACTTCCGGGAAATGACACACACTGCAGAATTATCACACCAGAACCTGGAGTTCTGGCAGCTGTTGTGTGATACACAGGATGTTATTGATGCAATAAGCCACAGTTTTGTGGCAAAGCAATATGGTTTGTTTGTGGAAGGCTATGGTTATAAAGCAGCATGACAGTCTGATTATAAAGAGAGCAGCACAATGCTTTTTATTATTCCATTTGCTGTGTACAGCCCAAGTATTAGGATGCCTGCTTATTCATCGTTTCTTCCAAAATCAAGGATATTTAGGAGTTTATCCTGCTTTTGTTGAACTGTCTCTAGACTTTGTATGAGATTTTGGGGCATTGCTGCAAGGATTTGATGTCAGGATGTTGGATGACCACCTGCCCACTTCATCCCAAAAGTACTGGATAGAGCACCATCATTCCAGTGAACATGTGCATGCTGTGGAGCACAGGGATGTTACCAGTATTCATGTAGGCTCCTGAGAGTCATATTCTGTTGGCAGCACTTCTCTACAGGGACTAAACAAGCTGTGTGCGTATTTGTACATCAGTGTCAGCAAAGGGTGCAACTCAGTGCATTCATTAGAAGGGGTGTCCACAAACATTTGGACATGTAGTGTATATATGTGCACTTCATGTAAGAGTAGGAAATACAACCTTTCCATTGGGCAGAATGGCGTATAGTGTGGATACAAATCAGTGATCATGCATTTTGTTGTCATTTCCAGTGTAATGTGCCCTGTACCTCAATACTTATGCTAAACCTGGTTATGTTTCTTGCTGGGGTTCCAAACAAACACAACTGGTGGAGCAAAGTAATGCACAGCAATGACTGGTCAAACACAGTGGTCACTGAATGGTCACACAATATCAATGGTCTCAAGTCAACTCATTTAAATGTGAGAGATTTCAAAATCTCTGAAGGATATTTGTTTTAAGTATAGAAACACTACTACAGCTCTTCCAGTGAGAGAATGGAAATGGTATACGATGGTATACGGTGGTTGTCAGTATTAATGCTTCAGCATTCAATCAGCAGACAGATGCAGCGTACAGAGTAAAAGATAAATCAGAAACTCTAAATTGTTGCTGTTCTTTCCTAGTGTTCACTGTTCACAGTGGCACAGTGCGAGACATGACCTTTACACACCCTCTAGAGAACCCACCTTCTTTTACAGTTACCTGATGGGGAACAGACTCAAGCAGGGTGTGGATGGTTCTGGGTTTGCACCATACCAGCGCCCAGTGGAAAAACACCTGCACCACTGATGGATAAAAATGATGTGCATGTCGTGTATTTCATGTTAACCCATTTATTTGTGTAACGACATTAAGTTAAAAAAAGGTCATTTACTTTATCTCATTATCTCTTTGTTATCTGCAGAATTTAAAAAGTTAATTGTACTAAAATAATGCTTAGAACTTCAGATGTGTGAACTTTGTTCTATTAACAGTTGAGCTTTGCTGTAGTAAGAGACTAAACTTTGATTAAACTGCTTTAGTAGAAAATTTAGCAGTTCGGCTGATGAGATTTAGAGTTCATTGTATTAAAAAAGGGAGTGACGGAGCTTGGGTGGACTCCAGCAGAGAGTGAATTCCAAAAAGGCCAAAAAGAGTTCAAGGCTAAAATTTGGGTATAAAAGCTGGAATTTTTGAGGTGAGTCAGAAGAAGAACTTGAGAGACTCCGATGTAACATCTTGTCTTCTCACCTTGCGAGCAAGAAATAAAACCTGGGCTTTTTCTCCGAAACCAACGTGTCTCAAGACTAATTTTTCAACTTTGATTTTGAGTTCATTAGTTAATACGTGGTTTTGCCAACCACTATATACTTTTAGGGCAGGTTTTTTGTTTCATAACAGGAATGCACAGAATAATAGGCATCAAAAATGTATTTTGGTGAATCCCTCATTTTCATACATAAAAACAGTCAATCATGTACTTTGATTATAGCAAAAACTTTACAAATTAATTTATTGTACACAATGCACACCACTGCTGAGCTCACTTACATGTTAATGTGTGTCGGGATCTTATCTAGCAACGTTTGAGTTTTTGTGCAACAAATATCGATGTGTGCTGAGTGGTATGCTTACCCTCTGGTCCTGCAGACTGAGGTAGGGTTCCTTCAGCCTATTAATAAAGAATGGGTCAGCATCATCATTCACGTCCTGACACAGGGAACACAACCACTCCTCCCTGCAGGACACACAAAGATGGATTATCCCACTGAAAGCATGGATGATTCTCATCATACAGACACAAGTAGCATCACGTTTCTGAAATAAGTACATACTCTAAGCACCGCTAAGATGTGAGTTTCACACAAACCGTCTGGGAAAATGTTACCTTTATAAAACTCACAGAATTACACACAAACAACACTCCAAGCATCTGCTGAAGTCCAAGCAAATGGCATAAAAAACAAAAAGCACAGAATCAAGCTAATTAGACCACGTTAAGGGGTATCAGTTTGGAAACAGCCTAAAAGGTGAGTGTGTGTGAACATTACGTGAGTGTGAAGAGGACTGGTGGTACATGGCAGTCAGAATGAAAGCTTCTTCCACATTCTGCACAAACTATTACAGCACCAGCAGACAGACACACAGCGCAGTCCTGCAACTCATCCGGCTGGTGGCAGTCAGGACTACAGGACTGGGTTTGTGAGACATCTGGCAGTTCAGGGATTGTCAGGCTTGACTCGTCTAGCTAGAGCAGCAAAAGAAATGGAAAGATGAGCCAAATTCTTCCTGTACTATGAAAGAACTGCTTTTGTCAACATTATCCAGTCTCTAAAGTCTGTGATGTGACTCCATTAAATGTGTAAAAACACAGGACTGTTTACTAAAGTCCATATAAGCAGTGCATCTACTTTTAAAGTATGCTCAGACGCAGAGTGTAAGGTTTACCTGGCCTTCTTGGATCTCTTGGAGCATAAATTCATCAGCCTGGCTGTAGGGAACAAGGCGAAACTGAGGTAGAGGCGATCCAGGGGTAGGAAGAGAAATGGGCAAACGCTCCAGTGATACACTCAAAAACCTGCACCAGAAAGATGTCAATGTAAACGGCAAGATGATACAAGCTAACAGAGTGGAATAATTTTGCATTAAATTGATATGCAGAGCACATACTTATTGCTGTCTTTTGTTAATTCAGGATCCCCTACAAGAAAACAGAGTAAAAGACATGTATAGTGAAGGAAAAAGATTTTAAAATGATGAACACATTATTCAAATATGCAAACAAATACAGAATCTCACTCTTAGACCATTTGTCATAATTCAGCTCCATCAGTTCAGAATCGCTAACATCTGTCTCCTCATCATCATCATCACCATCCAGCTAGAAGTACAACAACAAGAGCAAAAGTAATCCAACACAGAAGATCATGTACCGTATTTTACGGACTATAAGTCGCTCCGAAGTACAAGTCGCACCAGCCATAAAATGCATAATAAAGAAGAAAAAAACTTATATAAGTCGCACTGGAGTATAAGTGCTGGAGTATTTTGGTTAAGCCTCCAGGGATGATGGCAGGTATGGAGTTGAAAAATGTTAATTTATTTTTGAACTGTGGCGTGATGTGCGCTCGCATGCTATCCATCACTAGCAGAGCTTTGCGTGCTCTAAAAAAGCCACCCAGACGCATATTGTAGCACTTTGTAAGCCATAAGTTCATTTCTTGATCCATCCACCCTATTTCATTCACGGCGATTGCAACTGAGGGGGATTGGATTTTTGGCATAGTTTTTCGTTTGAAAATAACCATTGGTGCCAATTTTGATCCATCGCCACAACATGCTAGGACCACTGTGAAGTGTGATTTCTCATGACCGGTTGTTACTATTCGCCCCTTTCACAAATCCCAGAATGCACCACGCAACCGGCAACATCCAGTTCACCATTTTCTCTTGTTTGTATATGCCAGCTACGCTACATAAACTGTTTACAACTTTATTTGGTAAGTAAATACTTACGTGATATCTACTAACTTTTGTAACTATATGCAGATAATATGTCTTTGGATATTAAACATCATATCTTGTTGTGTCAACTTGTATTTGATAGATAGATAGATAGATATATACTTTATTAATCCCTTGCGGGAAATTCAGGTCCCAGCACTGCTGGCAGGGCAGCCGCTTGTGCAGCGCCAACCTTAACATATATTTTCAATATATGCAGTGGGTTTTTAGTGTAAACACGTTGTTGCAAGCTATCGTGTTGCATGCTATCAATACTAAGCTACACTATCACGCACAATAATTTGTGGTACACATTTTTATGAAAATAGCCAAAAACGAATTCAACTGGTGGATAGCCCTACAAATGTCACATTATGAAATAGTACATAAGTCACGCCTAGGCTAGGGCCCTGCATGGCCTAATCAAGCCAGCCAGTGTATGTTTATATCATTAGAGGCCTATTGATTTATCAGTGCAGTATATATTTCGGTATATAATTAGGGTAGAATAAAATAATGTTTGCAGTAACCTACCTCCAACAAAATGATCAGAACACACTCTGTCATAGTCACTTGCTGACCAGTTTTCACGCCTGATGGAATCTTTCTGTTTTCCTTAATGTGGTATCTTTAGGAAACCTATAGTACGATCTTTTCTGTTGCTGTTGTTTGTCTAGCCGTTGCCGATTACTGGATTGTGGTACACAACATCTAGAACCCTGATTGGCTTGTTTCTATGTATTTTAAACTCTCCTGCTGACACTGCTGCCATTATGTAAACAACTACATCGGATGTTGCCGGTCGCGCATGGAATTGTGGGATTGTGAATAGGGCGAATATTCACACTGTTTTGCCCTTTCTTTGCAACACTTCGGCCCATGAGAATGTCAAACGTGAGGGGGACCTCGTCCATGTTAATAATGTGATCCGGTGTCACGTTGTGCTCACTTACATGCTTTTCAATGAACTCACGGAAACTGTCGGGCTTGGCTTGGAAGTCTTCCGGCAGTTTTTGGGACATCGTTGTCCTTGCTCTGATAGAGAGGCGATTGCGTTGCATGAAGCGATAACACCAAGAAGGCCCTCCTGCAAAGTCATTTATATTCATCTCCTTGGACAATACACGGGCTTGGAGACGCAACTGTACTGTTGACAAGCCTCTCCCAGCAGCACGTTGTTCAAGCGCCCATGTGCGAACTCGTTTCTCTAGCTGTGGCCACCTAGCATTTAGCCCGCGATTAGCTTTCTTTGTTTTCTCCATTTCAGTAAGAGTAACCTCCGCTTTTCGCCAGTCCCTTACAAGTTTCTCGCTAACTCCAAACTTTCTTTCTGCTGGTCGATTACCATTTTTGGCTGCATATTTTACTACTTGCAGCTTGTAATCTGCAGAATATGATTTTCTTTTCGGTGCCATTGTTATTAAGCTCTTCCCCGTTGTTTTTAAAAGTTACTGCAATGTTGAAATGATCAACACGGGCCTAGAGCGCCCTCTTGCGGTTTAGTGTGAAAATAACATGTAAAATGATATACCGGTAATAATGTATTAATAATTTCACACATAAGTCGCTCCAGAGTATAAGTCGCACACCCCGGCCAAACTATGAAAAAAACCGCGACGTATAGTCCGGAAAATACGGTAGTCATTTCTACTGATTTTACATTTTGTTTTCTTTGTCCTTTTTCACCTTCACGTCAACAGATGATACAGGGTCTGAACCAGTTTTAGGGAAACCTAATTTTTCTGATATGGGCTGAGATTATGTCATCAGTCAAAAAAGGCAAAAGTTAAAATTAGATGTGTGTAATGCAGATTGTTGTATAGTCTCACACATTTATGGTAATATATCTAATCATCTGAATTAAGTTTATCAGCTTCACTTATCATATAGGTGCACTGTGTAGTTCTACAATTACAGACTGTAGTTTATCTGTTTCTCTGTATACTTTATTATCCTCCTTTCAGCTGTTCTTCAATGATCAGGACATTCTACATTATTAGGTTTTATTTTATAGGTATTACTTGGGTAGTGGATCAGCCTCAGCACTGCTGTGGTGGTGGTGTATATTGCACTGTATGTTGTTGGTCCACCTTGTAGATGTAAAGTCAGAGACAGCAGCTCAGCACAGTGTGTGTTGGACCTCTAGTCCTGACACTGTTGGCTGGTTGGTCACTATTTTCACTCCAGTAGTGACACTGACACATACTAACACACCACCACCACATCAGTGTCACTGAAGTGATGAGAATGACACCTGCTCTGAGGGGGTCCTGATCACTGAAGAACAGGATGAATGAAGTAGAGAAACAGATGGACTACAGTCTGTATATAGTGCACCTGTATACTCAGTGGAGCTTAAACAGACAATGAGTGTAGATACAAGCTGTGTGTACCTAATGAAGTGGCCTGTGAGTCTATACTGACATCAGCAGCAAGGATTTCATCATATTGTCTCACCTGGACATCAGGATAAGAAACAGGTTGTGAATCAGATGTGGTGAGAGCATCCCTGCTGGACAGATCCTCTAAATGATTGTCTGGAGCAGCTGTATGTTCTGATATCTGGTGATATTGCACAAGAGCATTTTACAAATAGTGTCAAAAGCATAATTACTGCAGAACTCGACACTTTTTCAATGTCGTTTTACCTTCACATTAGAGGAGGACGCAAGTTCTAAGTCACATTTGGGGAGAGCACCTTCTGTAGACCGACCCTCTAATTCACTAGAAGGAGCTGCTTTCTGTTGTAATATCTGGTGATAGTACAGCAAACATTTTCAAGTTCTGCTGATATTAGACCAGTTAAAGGACAGCACACACATTATAATACTGAAAACTTGAAGTTATACAAGACATTTCAATATGGTTAGTTTATTCATAATTTAATTTAAAAAAGAAACAAAAATGTATGTTCATTATATGTATATACTGTATATATATATTAAAAAAAATCTAAAATCCATTGCTTCTGTCTTGTTGATGTTAAAGGCTTAATGTTGATCAGTTTGGCTTTTAGATCACAAAAGTCAGAAATCCAGAATCTCAGATGATGGTAATAAATACTGTGTATCTCTCAAAGTGTCTTATCTGGACTAAGCAGAACTGGAACTGGACCGTTACTCAGTACCAGTACTGGTGCTAGACATGCGGGTGCCCTAAGCACAAATGCTTTGTGTGCCCCCATCCTGCCTCTCTCCAGCATGCAAGTTTCCGCCGCGCACCCCCGACCCCAAAGTTTTTGGTGGTGCCCCCTTCACAAATGATGCCCCATGCGCAATGTGTAGTCCGCGTACAGTATGTCGAGGTGCCGGCCCTGCTCAGTACAAAATTCCTCTGTTTACATTTCATTTGTAAATCAGCTCCTAGAGTCCGAGAGCTGTCCAAGCTGTCCGAAGTCCAGTGTTCTGATTCGGCAGTCTGTGATGGTGTGAGCTGCTAGTGTTGGTCCACTGTGTTTAGTCCACCTACCAGGAGGTTGTAGAGCACTTCATGCCCAGCAGCTGCCCACAGTGCCAACACAACTGCTGACCATCATATTACTGTGACTGACTGGCCAACTCATGAGCTTTAAGCCACACTGATCAACATTAAAACAAAAAAAGGCTTGAGGTATATTCTACGCTGTGCCTGCAAAACCTTTCACAGATGTGTATCTGTGTGTTTCATACAGCTGGAATTTATTAAAACATGTGAGGGTCTCCGTCACGTGTAAATCTATGCCGTAATCCTCTCAAAAACGTGATGGGAGGGTCTTTATTAGAGTATGTGGTCTTATTCTCTTTATCTTATATGTGGTATGAGATATAGGGGCATGGCTTGTTTCTTGGGGTATATAAATCGCATGTTCCTTTGTTTCGGGGGAGAAGAATCTGACCACACTCTCTCCCAGGTTTGTTGGAAAGCCTGGTTAACCAGCCTGTTCTTTGTTTGCCAATAAAATCTTTTAACATCTCATGAAGAGTGTTGGGGAAGATTTTCTTCATTAATCAACACTCTGACATCATAAGAAGATCATATACATCAGGCTTAAAATGTCACTTAACATACAACGACAGTTGACCTTTTTGTACATTTTTGACCTAAAACTGTATATTCATTAGACAGTTTTCTTTACATTCTCACCTTCTCAGACAGACATGCATGTTCTGAATCAGATGTGACGAGGGCAGCCTTATCTGTTGACTGTAATATCTGTAGAAAGGACGTTGGCAAATCCGTGCTCCAATGCTTGGATGTGGAGCAGGATTTTTGGAGATCCTGTGACTGGGGTGGAGAGAGGGAGTGTTGGCTGGAAGGACAGACTGGTTTTAGAGCAGCAGAAGTCTTATCTGGCGAGGGTGCTGATGGGAGACACTTCTCTTGGACTACTGAGAGTTTGTTCATGTCCGTCTCAGACACAGTTGATGTGGGGAGGTTGTCGTCTTCTTCCTGTGCAGCAGGGACAACCTTTCCAGACATACTATTGTCCCTCTCATACACAGAATCAGCTGAAGCCTGCACTGGGAGCTCAACCTGGGGCTTCTGAGTAGCCTGCTCACTTTGGCCTGAGTTTTTGGAGGTACAGGGCACTTGAGCAGCAGGGAGTTGGTGCTGACTCGATACAATGTTAGTTAGTCCGTAATTCTTTCCGCCTGGTGGAACAGTAAGCTTTGGAGCCGCCGGTTGAGGAGGACAAGACACTTGACTTTGCCACATCTTAACATTTTCCCCAACAGTGACAACAGCTGGGGCATTTGGCACACTGGTTTGTGTGGAGAGAAAGACAATGGGCTGTGGCACACAGGGGATGATGGGGATTTGATTTACAATCTGAACAGGAGTGTAATTTTGGCCAGTGTTACTGCTTCCCAGAAGAGAGACAATTCCAGGATGGGACTGCAGGACTACAGACTGGGCTGGTTGTAAATTGAAAGTATAAGTGGTAGAACACGACTGAACTGGTAAAGGACCATTTTGTTGGAAACTGGAAACAGGGTTCTGTTGAGATGCTATAGCATTAGAAGCATCACCAGACGGAGGAGGAGGCTGTGCTGGAGCAGATAGAGATTTTGCAGTTTTAGGCAAAGCAGGACGTGCAACAATATTCTTCAAAACTCCCTGACGTGGTATAGAAGACTGAGACGGAGGCTGAGGTTGAGAGCTGGATTGCATAGGGTATGGATTCGACAGTAATCTGGAGATCTGTTTAGGCTTTGCAGGTTGTGTCTGTGATACAGACCGAAGAAAGGCACGATGAACCTGGGCGGGGTGGGACTTAGAAGTCTGGCCCTGAGGGGTTTGGGGAGCAACATGTTGAGAATAGACAGAAGAAGCACTAGCTGGGTTCACAGTACACGATTTAGGCTGCTGACTGTTTGAGGTTATCTGTTGGGGCGAAACAGAGGGGCAAGACAACTGGTCTGGCTGTGCTGGTTTCCGTAAAATAGATGCAGACTCATCACGCTGAGACTTCGTGGATGTAGCAGATGCAGAGAGAGTTACAGCAGAATTGGTGTTAAAATGTGAAGAGTCAGATTTGTTGGGTACGCTGGTAGGTTTGCTGTTATTTCTACATTCTTCTGTAGAGGACACAGGAACCCTTTTGGCTTTAATTGCACCTGAAGAAAACAAGTAAAAATATACAAATTAAAACTGTGACTGACGCAGTTACTTGTGTCAGTGATAATTAAGACAAAATGTAGTTAAAGCAAACTCGGACGAGCTGAAGAGAAGTGTTGGTTCAATCTTTATTCTTGCAAGAAATGTGAGCTGTCTCCATACTACATGGTAGATTCTGGATTTATACTGTTTTTACAGCATTCTTCCAAAAGCTTCTACAGGTTATTTCCAAATAAGGGCATTTCTAAGGACCACTATAAAGGTCAGTGTTGTTTTTACTTTTCATACCACCCTGTTCACCGCTGTGCCAGGTACCTGGTACTGTCTTTGACTTTCCTGCCCAATAATAGTTCTTTCTTAACTCAGTTGTGAATAAATCGCTACATTGTAACAACAAAAAACATCAAAGGACAATTATTACCTATACGTTTAATGATCTGGAAGAGGTCTTGCTGGATGTGTATTTCCGGCTGAAGTGTGGTGTCCGGCAGGCATGTGTTCTGTGACAGAAGATCCTTCACTTGTTTTGTAATCTATTTGGGGAAAAAAGCTATTTCACCTAAAATCAACATATTAAAATAGCACATTTTCCTGCACTGAAAAGCTCGACCTTTCTTAGGGTGTTTTCACACCGGTAGTTCGATTCTCTGGTCCGAATCAGACCCAGTTCATTTAACGTGGAGCGTTTCCCCTGCTATTTGTTTTTTTTTTTTCCACACAGGCACGGGAGCAGAAATGTAAACACTACAGCAGCATCAGCAGAGCAAATACTGCTCTGTAGTTGTTGCCGCCCGGTGTTCACCTACTACCTCGCAGTACTGACCTGTCCCGAGTCACGGCTCCATTCCTGTTTAACTGTCTTGAGAGCCCGCACACGAGACAGCGACGCGTGACACAGTCTATGTGGTGGGTTAGTGACATGTAACAGCAGCAACAGTAGTTTTAGCACTAACCAGCTGTCTATTTAGCTCAGACTTGTGGAGTTACACCCGAGTCAGGTCGGATCACATTCTCACCGCAAGCAAACCGCACCCGAGTTCATTTGGGACCGGACCGATACCACCTCCTCTCGCTGGTCTCGGTATGATTCGTTTGGTCCGCACCAGAGTTCGATTACTGTTTTCACACCGGACGAAACGAACCGCACCAAGGGGGCAAACAAACCAGGGAACCAGGGTTCATTTTAACCGGACCAAACAGTGTTTATGTGCAAATGTTCTTAGATTCTAGTGTAATCTTATTTACTTAGTATTCAGTCTTTGGACTATTGTAGCCCAGCAGCAGA
>BRDA01006800.1:8152-29228 GCA_036984385.1 Crenuchus spilurus
GGGTAGAATTTACGTATAAATAAACCGACACATTTTATGATGTAGCCCGAAATTGAGCTTCCCCTCCTTGAAAGACCAGCATCCGCCACTGCTCTGCACCCTCCGTGAACTTGACTCTCACTCGTCTCTGTAAAAGCACAGCAGCAACAAGCACCCGTTGGCTCAAGTACGCCCCCCTTCAGTGCGGCAGAGTACTGCCCTGCCTATTAATTTTAATACTACAAATTTAATACGGCACCTAAAAAATAATCATTTAACAGAATACAGCGAGTTTGTTCAGACAGCTCAGTTAAAGGCTGTACCTAAGTAATCTACACTATCAGAAAGTTTTAAAAGAAAAGTTCTCTTGAGACAGCGCTGCGGCCAAGAAGATCACAGAGAGGGTGACTGAATTCATTGCTTTGGATGACCAGCCGATCGCTGTGGTAGAGAATACAGGATTTTGGCATCTTTTAGAGCTTTTGGAAACACTTAATAGTTTGGAAGCTGGCAGTTTTTTTCCCTAAAGCATTGCAGTTGTTAAATATAAACATTGGATTAATTTTATGAACTATAATGTAATGTGTGCACTGTGTGAAGAGTATTATCTAGTTCTTATCTAGAAAGAAGTATTGGTTTGAGACTCGGTATCAGGAGACACTAAAAAATTAATGACTCAGATCGGGAACAGAAAAAACGTGATCGGGACATCCCTAAAAAACTCTAGATGTTGCTAAAATGATTAGTGGAAGCAAAAAAGATTTAACTTGCTCTTTGTTTTAAAGTGATTTGTAATCTTTTTATGACTTTTATTTGCAGTTCAGAGATGTTGCGTATAAGCTGTATGTCAAGCAATAAAAATAATAAAAACCATCTTATAACTAATGCGTTGTTACTTTTTTTGCATTTCGGATTTAGCGATATCCTAACTTTTCCACCTCGTCCTACAGTAAAACTTCTCTGAAGCCACTCATACTGCATCAGATTTAAATGAAAGTCTCACAGACTAGTGGATGTGGTTTAGAACAGAGCACAACACATTGTGAGGTTTTAAACAATAACAGTTAACAGAGGAATCTGATCCATCCACTAGTCTGTGAGATCTGGATGATTTTTTAGGTTTAGAGAAGTTCTGGTGATCTGTATCTACAACAGTGGCGCTATTTAAATGACTTGAGTTTTAGTATTTATTAGAATTGGAGCTCCAGTTCTAAACTAAAGCAGCAAAATTTGGACTCAACATTTTGTGGCTGATTGACAACACCTGAGCTAAAGGGAAGCTTGTGTAAATATGATTTCTGAGTGAAATATTTAACATCTACAAGATCAATCCTAACACGTGAACATTTTAAAAACATTTTTACATTTAAGAGTTGTGTGTTAACATTCACTCACAAACATATACATACAACCTGATCCAAGACCAGCATTCTTACTAGATAAATATGGGACAGTGTTTGATCACAATCTAACCGAGAGATGTTCTTACTTCTTAATGAGGATGAGCTCGTCATCACACACTCTGTCCTGAATCACCTCCTCAGCCTGGCCCAGCATGGCTGCCTCATACGTCTCCTCACCCTCCAGGTTTGACAGAGATGGGCATATGGTGGCTGCAATAAAACAAAATATATTAACCCTGCAGAGTCGCCTCTCCCGCCGGCAGCATTTTAACGAAATTGCAAATAAACAATTAAAATTTCTCTTAGAAACAAAACATACAGCAGAAACCTAAAAGGGTCTACTTTTCAAATATTTAGCTTTAATCAAAAAAAAAGATTTTAATTTCTTGAGAGGAGCTTAAATAAGCAGACACACGTCTGTGAGAGAAAGTCAGACAGCTGTGCATATTTTCCCGCCAAAAGATGCGCTCTGTCATTCATATGATAATGACATCTTCAGAACCTTCTTGTACTCCCATTTAGTGAATTTTAGTGCACATCTGTAAGACAGGACTACAAATGAAATGTCACTGTGTTTAAAAATTTTGTTCTGTGTCAAAGTTCTGTGCGGCCCAAAGACGCATCAGAAACACAAAAGTGTGTATCTAAGAGACTTTGGGGCAGATTTAATTTTTCCCACGCGTATAACCACACACACTACAGTCAGTGTGGTAGTAACAAAAATGGGATCAAACAGTTTTATGTAATAATCACCTCCGGTTGCCTTGGCAATGCGCTTGAGGTCCCTCTTCAGCACGCGGCGAACAGCCATGGCTCCAACATCCACAAAATACTTCAAACACATGTCATCAATCCCTCCCGTCGTCAGGACGACATTTGCCCCTGATGCCAAAATCTTCTGGATGCGCTCCTTAGTGATGTCCGACTCTCTGAGAAACAAAATCAATCACACAAAAAGAAAGTCAATAAATAATAAACCATGTTTCTCCTACATTAGTGGAAGAAATCTAGACTGCACAGCAGTGTTTTTGCTAAAGAACCATTAACTGAAGTGTTCTGCTAGTGGTGTGTCCACTACTTTACATAATAGAATAAATATGAATGATTGAAAATGCCATCCACAATAAAATAAATAAAATAAAAATCCTAACACCGACATTCATTAAACGTTAAGAGCATATTTCTTCCTCTGGTAAAGTTTCTGTTTTGGAGATACAAGGTTTAGTTCAGACAGTCACAATAAGGTAAACTCCCGCTGAAACGTCTTCTGCAGTTATGAGAGAAGACTAAATGTCAGCGTTTAAGTAATGGAGACATGAGGTTCTGTACGACCCAAAGACGAATCAGAAACACAGCAGTGGAACTGCATAACAGGCTTTGGGTTAGATTTGATTTCTCCCATGCGTTCAACTTCACACACTACAGTCAGCGCGTCAGCTAAAGAAATGGGATTACACACAGCTCAGTGCAAAGACACACACTCCTTACCTCTGTCTGATCTGGTCCAGTTTCTCTGGGTCACTGATGACAACCTGGACTCCAAGCTTCATCTTTGTCTTTTGCAGGCTGAAGTCCAGACAGGCAATCTTAGCGTTCTGAATACGCTTCACCATACCTGAGAAAAGCAGAACAACCACTTTAATATATCTTAGACTTGGTGATATTGTTTGAAAAGTAATTTACTTAAACATCAAATGAAATTCTAAATTTCATGTGCCATAAACCGTGTTTAAAATAAAATTAAAAAACAAGTGCAATTTTGTGTGTATTTAACATAAAACATGCAATCAATTAAAAAATGTAATGATAAACAATGATAAAAAAAAATCTTTTATCCAATTTATTGATGCAGCAAAGTTTAACAGTTAAATCACCACATTCAAGTGGACGTACTTTTTCTGTCCAAAACACCAACCTTGTGACCCGACAGTGCAGTTGAGTGCGTAACCATTAACGAGGAAGCTCTCCTTCTGACTGCGTCCGTGAGCTTTCAGTACATTCACAGAGTTAATTGGATAGCGAGCCACTCCTTTACCATCTACAAACTTCACTGCCATTGCTGCGTCCACCACCATGTTAGAAAAGAAGTCTGCATCACTGAGGGGTCAGAGGTCAAGGCTCAAAACTGCATATGAACTACAAACTGTAGTATTTGAGAAGCAATATCACAAAATTTAGTAATTGTGATACTCAAGTGCATCATTTTTTTCTTACAGTCGTAAAAACTAACAAAAAAAAAAAAAACTTTTATTTTTCCAAATAAATTTCTGTCCATGACAGACTGCTGAAGTTATGACTACGAGAAGGTGACCAGAACCAGATGTGCAGGACACTTCATAAAGGAATCGTTTCAGAAACAAAGTTGTGTCTCTTTCTGGAACTGAACTGACACAATGACCAACAGCAGGTAACCCAGATTCACGAACGAGAAGATAGATAGAACTGATATTTCAACGTATACAAATCAAACAAAGGCTATTTTACATTCTCTCTGCTAGAGAACTATGAAGTAAAAAGATACACTCCGATGATTTTGGAGGACATAGATGTTTTAGCAGCATTGACCAAGCACTCTCTGCCGAGGTCATCTGTGCCGATGGTCAGATTCTCATTGATGTAGCGCACCGCTTCCCTGAAAATGGGAAAGAAAATTAGAAAGAAGAGAAATACAAACCAAAGAATATTTCATGTCTTCACTTTTCTAGCACATTACTTTTTCCTTAAAGTCTCATATTTGTGTATTTTAATGGTCTTTTACATGAAGACTATCCTGTAAAGCATGTCATTCAGATAGCAGCCCAGGTTAAAGCACTGCTTATAATTTCAGTGTGAAGGGGTGGGGCTAATCTTTTTTACAGCTTATCAGCTGAATATATGACTACATAGATTGTGATACCACAAAAATTACACAGGTATTTGCTATTATTTAAATTTTCATAAATTGCAGCAGACTGCAAACTTTAAAAAGCATCTACAAACTGAAGAAAATCTGATTTTTTCCATGAACCCTTTAAAATTAAGCACCATTTCCTTAATCAGTCAATTTCACTGTTCAATAGAACCATCAACCCTGCAGGTGTCTTACTTGCAGGCAAGCCGGTATCCACTGATGATGGACGTGGGATGGATCTTCTGTTTTACCAGCTCATCAGCACTCTTCAGTAACTCTGCAGCAATGATTACCTACAACCCCAATTACAAGAAAAATATATTAAAAAAGAAGTACAATTACTACTGATTAGACTAAAAGCACAGTGTATATATGTACTATCAGTTCATATAAAGGCTGCAGTAGAGCAGCTGCAGACCTCCTCAGACTCTGACAGAGTTCCTCTGTCCTGTTAGCATAGCCACACATCCTGACCAGGAGCAGGTGGGTGGTACTAAAACAGGACGTACACTTACATGGCCACTTACACATCCCTCAGTATCAACATTATAACCAAAAAGACTTAAAATAGATCACTTTTCATGTAATGAACATAAATTGTTTAAAATTTACTTCTAAAAAGGTGAAGTGAACACCAATTAACTTCATTTGACAACCTTCACATTTTTGGAGATGCACTAGTATATTACTTGATCAGTCAAGACATTTTTGTAGTCTTTTAGTTTAGAAGTAGATCTGTATAGCTAATGTCACCTAAACAGCCCACAAAACTTTCAGCAAAGCACGTCAACACTGTAAACCCATTCAAACTTCATCCAGATCTTATTTAAGGCCTCCTAAAATAGTCAACATTATTTGGGACACAAAAACATGTAAATGACCAAAATTAGGACAGAAGATCCTTACCACAGATGTGGTTCCATCTCCAACTTCTTTATCCTGCAGGTCTGCCAGCTCACAGAGAACTTTAGCTGCTGGATGCTCCACCTCCAGCAGCTTCAGGATGGTGGCTCCATCATTCGTAATGGTCACATCCTTTAATGAAAAATAAAATAAAGTTTAAAGTTTTTACGCATTATACAATTTTAAACTAACTGTCAGAAGTCATGCTTGTGTTTATAGTTTTTAAAAAGCAAACCTATGTTAAAGAAGCCAGTTGTGTACTAGAGGAGCATTTACATAAACTGAGGCACTTACGCCAATGTCATCAACCAGCATCTTGTCAAGTCCTACAGGACCAAGCGAGCTCTTGACGATGTTGGCGATGGAGGCAGCAGCCATGACTGAGGATCAGAGAGATGAAGACGGAGAGTCATAAGATTGACACTTTTGAGCCAAATACTTAACACTATACTATACAAATACTTAACTATAATAATGCCAAGCAAGGCTGAAGACATCACTCTGCATGCTAGCTTTACCCACAATACATATAGCTGTCTTGCTTCTTTGCATTTCTGGACTAAAACCTCTAAACAAATAACATTTTAGTCAAACCAAAAGTTAAAGTTATTTTCTCAAACAGAAGTTGCTGCAGGTTCATGGTGTAAGTGGACTGGTCCTGTCTGGCCAGTATCCAATAAGTGAATAATGTAAATATATGACCCAATAACAATATAGGACTCATCACACCAATCTTTATTTAAAATCCTGATGTACACAGCATCTTCTATCCAAGTATCAGTAGTGGCAATATTTTTAGTTTAACAGTATCTAAACACTTCTAGCATATTACACTTTGCCTGGGTGGGCAACATAGCACTCTAGAAGTCTTTCCGTATAAGGGTGTCTTTTAAATGTAAATTAATGATATCTGAAGATCAAAATATGTATTAAAATGTTTATACAGACTGCACTGATCCTACTGATAACGATCCTCATAATATACAGTAACTGTACTATTCTTTAGGTATATACTGTAATATTTTAACATACAGAAAACTACTGTTGATATAATTTAACAGAGTATCGTACTCTACTGTACATACACACTGATACATTATAATCTAATACTGTTATGCTAATTTAACTACATTAGACTGTGAACACTACAGATAGTCCAGCTATATTCAATTTCACTGTGAACTGCCTCAAACCACTAAGTCCAATATTGTTATTTCTACTTAATAAATGTAAACATATCAGCCGATAGGTTTACTGTGTAATGTTAGACAACAGGCTAATGAGAAGAGCCGGGCGGCTAACGGCACACCGGCAACACTGACACACTTCATAAAGGCAAACGGGATTAAACACAATCATATTAAACAGATATTAGCGCATTTTTTGTTCAAACTAATAATGAAGAAAATATAAAAGTGTGCAATAAAAGAGAAAAAATATTCTGACAAGTTATAATCTGCACGTGGAGGCAGACTGAGCTTTAGCATTAGCATTAGCATTGGCATTGGCTTTGGTGACACAATTCGCTTGTTTTAAGTGGTCTTGTTCACGTATTAACCAAAAATGAAGCACAAGGTAGTCCCAAAAAAGGTTTCGTTTAAATCTCACCATTTTGAGTCCGAACGGACTCTCCGGTGGTCCTCTGACCGAGAACGTTTAACGGACCGTCCAGAACAGACATGACTGAGCTGAGAGAGGAGGAACCGCGCTGCACTCTGGGTAATAAAGCGCTCCGTGTCGAAACTTCTAGATGAAAAACATATAGGCTAACAAACGCACATTCTAAAATATAAACCACATTAACATTAGGTAAATAATGAAAATAAATTAAATTAAATCAAAAAGTAAATAAAAAAAGACGTAACTACGTGTTTAATATTTTCGCAAAATCTTTAAGAATTGGGACATATTTTTTACTAATGTATCAGCTTTTAAAACAGTCCCTTAAAACAGTCAGTGGACTTTAATGACCTACAAATTATGAACAATAATGAACATTTTCACATGTTCATATTTTCTTGGATGCGCCAGTCCTTTACAGACCTCGTATATCAAAAGACCTGTCTTTAGACCGAAGATGTTACTGACACACTAGATGGCGCTGCTGACATAAAGCACGTATTTTGGTCATAATGCTCCATGTGGAGAAGAAGTGTAGTTTCATTTTGAGTAACATTTTTAACAATTATTTTAATTTGCAAGGGGGGTTGATATTTACTTAGATTTTAAACCAAAAATATTTAAAATGGATTCTGTTTTAATTATTTTATTTTTTTATTAAATAACATTGTATTAAATGTATCTTATAATTGCTATTACACATATGCATATATATACATATGTATAATCTAAGTGACAATACACACAGTATTTAAATTATATTCTGCATTTATAAATATTTATATTATTATTTATTAGCTCTTCAATATCTCGAACTCGACGTTGCATAGCGTCCTTATGCGAGTGTGGACTACAATTCCCACGATCCTTTTGTCCTGCTCTTCTCATATGTTGGTATAGCTTCCTTGCCCAATACTACACCTGGTGGATGGAAAGAAAATTGCACTGCCACACCCAAATTCATTATTACATATTTGTTAAAATACTATATACAACTGTATCAGTAATTGCTTAAAAGTTACATTAACTTTATGTTATATTTATGCATATACTTTGATCAAGTTATGTTCCTTTTAATGCAGTTACGTGTTATACACCTCTTAAATTAAAACATACAAAATGTAAAACTTTGCAACAATAAAATCTATCATTAACTTTGCTTCTTTAATGATGTTTGTTATATAGTTTGTTCAGATTATAAAATATGACCACTGACATCTAAACTTAGTCTACTGGATTAAAATATAAAATATCACAACATCAAAACAAGTTATAACATTTATTTATTGCCTCAAATATACATTTTGTTTCCTTGAGCAGTTACAACTAGGCAGTTTCCTTAAAAAATACATTTAATTTAAAATTAAGATGACAGAGCAAATCTATGGCAACATTTATGACAACCTAAAATGTACATCTTTACAGAATGTTTAAACATTTAAAAAATAATAAAAGTGCAAAAGAAATTATTTCAATGAATGATAACAGTCCCCAGCAGTGAAACAGAGAACAGCATGTACATATAACCAAGAAAATAAAACACAAATGTATAAACATACTTCATATTTCATTCATTTTGGCATATTTACATACATATTAACAACAGGCCATGGGATTTCATTATTTCACTTTTCTGTTATTCATCATCCTTAAAATGTGCTAATTTTTAAAAAACAAAGTCACAGTAAACTATTAAAGCCTAAGAGTTTGAAACGATCACAGCTATCGTGTCAAAGCCAGACATTTAATAAATATTATCATGTCAGACTTTTAAAATCTCGAAAAGAGGGTCATCTAAAAACCAAATAAATAAATAAAATCAGAAATATTCTGAAGACTGAAGATGATGGCGGACTGATGGGCAGAGGTGAAAAATTCAGGTCCAGGAAGTAAAAGTCCTCCCCAGGATTTGGTTCCATCTGGACACGTTCTAATTCAGGAGTGTCCCAACCCACTCCTGGAGGGCTGGATTCCTGCACAGTTTGGTGATCTTCCTGATCAAACACACCTGATTCAGCTCAGAAGGTAATGAGCATGTTTAATTGTAGTGTCAGAGCAGGGCAATCACCAAACTGTGCAGAAATCCGGCCCTTCAGGACTGGAGTTGAACATGGTCTGTTGTAATTTGAGATTAATAGAGTCGCCAAGTTGGAACAAAATCCTGGGGTGGATTTTTATGTTCTGGACTTGAGTTTACCACCTCTGCTGATGGAAAACAGTGTTTAAAACACAGATCTACTGGACTACAAGTATTGTGTTCATCAGTAGTGAGTGAACAGAGTGAAAGTAAACAAATGCAAAAATAAACAGAACTGAAATAGGTCTCAGATTACAGTACTCATTTAAAAGACATACTTCACCCAAAATCATATTTACATTATTTCTTCACTTATTTCAGATGAGGTTGATCAGTCATAGAGTTCAATTTTTGCTTCTTTTGTTTAGAACTGGAGGTGCAACTTGTTAATAAGCAACATAACTCAATAGTTACCTAATATTAATGAAGGTCTCACAGACTAGTAGATGTGGTTTAGGGCTTTGTATGACTGTGAACTTGGAAAAATAATGAATGCTAAATGCTGCAGCCACAATCTTGCTGATTTAGAGTCAGTTTTAGTGATGATCAGTATCATACATTTGGAAGAATTTTATCCAGTTTTCTACCAGCCCTGCTGTTGTGACATGTCTCACTGTAGTGGTTTTACAGGGGAACCTTGATTATTGTTTGCCCTGGTTATTGTACAATTTGGTTATAATTGACATTTTTTCAGGGCAATTTTGCCCCAGTTATTGTTCATCTGCCTGGTTTTCGTTGGCCTACATGACTTGTCACTAATTTCAGGAAAACAAAGCATCCACCCACGCATTCCTCATTCATTCTCACTTTGTTTCTCATTGTTTCTCTGACTGTGTTTCTCATTTCTAATTGTTAACGCTCAAAACAAACTAAAACAGGTCAAAATAGCGGCTGAGAACCCCAAGAATGGGTGTACAAAACAAAGACTGTGGCTGGACCACACCAGCACACTCTAAAACAGAACATAAACCTGTAAGAGTGATGTTAAATGTTCATTTATCCATTTAATAAGTTTTTGTATTTATTTCTCATTGTGTTCTGCATGAAAAACTATAGTTGTTCTTTATAAAATATATTTTTGTTAATATTTTTGAGTGTCTGGAACAGACAAATTACATTATTTCTTATGGCAAATATTGCTTCAGTTATTGTTAATTTCAGTTATCATCAGACACTTTAGAACGAATTAATGACAAAAACCGATGTTCCACTGTATTTATTTTTATACTAAATCCAACCACATCCACTGGTCTGTCACCTGCATTGAATATTGAGAAGGTTCAGATAAGTTTTGTTAAACAATTTGTACAGAATTTAGGTCACTGAGTTCTAGTCTGTAAGCAATGACAGCTCCAATTCCAAAGAAGCAACATTTGGACTCCAAACATGTCTGATCTAATACATCACATCTTGGGTAAGCAGAAAAAATATGTAAATATGGTTAGTTTGAGTGAACCATTAGCAAAACCACTGGCTATTATGTCCATTTGTACATAAAACGAACCTTAACATTATAGTGATGGTCCTAGATGCCTATGAATTTCTGCTCCTGGTAGTTTAAAAGTTCTATTCAGCACAATGTAAATAAACTAAATAAGTCCAGCTCTGCTGTCATTGCGTACTGCACGTCCTTACAGTTTTCTCCACTTTAAAACAATAAGATTAGAGAGAGGAAAATCCAAACAAACATAAGCATGGCTAAGCTTCCTTCTTAAACTATGTAAAATATCTCTATAACCTGTATACAGGCTGATGAACTGATATAAATTCCTAACGTATAGCAGGTTGGATATAGATGGCCTTTGGAAACAACTTTAAATCATGCAGACATAACCAATCGAGGGCTGAGCTGTCGCTATCCTAAATTAAATGAGCTCCTCTAGAAGCAGTCACCTAAATGCTTTTACAACAAACTCTAACTTATTGTCATAGTATGTGTTGATGGTCTGTATAGGCACATGCACATTAAGTGGGAGAGACACATTAAACTCACTGAAGGCTTGTATGGCAATGTGGCGGCATCCAACATGGCTAGAAGTTTATGGCTTGTGAAAGGCAGCAGGGTATTAAAATGAGTGTACATACAATTGGGAATGCAACCCAATAGAGATCCCTTTTAATCCTTAAAAGTTCGATCTGGCTGCAATCTTTGGCTTTCTAACCTTGGCCCGTTGTATCAGTTGAAAGACAGGAAGAGTATTTGTTAAAAAATAGTTATTTAAACAAGAAAAAGATTTAAATTTCCTCTACATTTCTAATGTAAATGTATCAGAAAATATAGCCTGTGAATAGTGCAGGGTTCATATTGAGAGCGGGCATGAGGGGCTTCCTGACCCAAAAGGGATGAGTGAGCCCAATACTGAAGCACTACAACACCCCTTCTGGACTGACATCCATCTATTATCTTTTCTGCTTAATCCTGATCAGGGTCATGGTTAGTCCCCTTACCCCCTCACCGGGCACAAAGCAGGGCATTACAGACTATCCCAGCCAAGCCCAGGACAGGGCGCAACAGAAGATGGACCACAGACTGACAATCGCTAAGGGAAACCCAGTCACCCCGTCACAATTCGAACCCTGGGTCAGTGCATTATGAGTCTTCATGTGAGCAATAAGAAGTGTATGTATAATGGTTATTTGTGTAGAAGCATGTGGTGTAGTTCTTAAATCCACCTAAATCATTAAATCTCTAACTTTAGCCATAGCCGTATTAATGCAATATCACGTAATGTTTGTTGCTGTTACTTAAAAATGTGCTGTGCCATTGCACTAAGTAGTGTAACATTTTTCCATGTGCTAGCTTGTTTGTACTGTTTTTTCATTCCCTGCTTGTATGCATTCAGTGCACACTACAGTTCCCATCATCCCTGTTACTTAAGACCACAGTACTCTGACCAAACATTCGCTACCAAACAGTAACATTGAAGGTTGTCTTTATACAGTCGCAGAATGAAAAAGGGAAAACTTCCTAGAACATTGTTAATAATAAGAAAATTCTAGAATTGTACTGAAAACATTCGAAAGCATTATGAATGGGGAGAACATCCAAGGACAGTGTAACTGTACAGAAACGTCTCGAACTCTGAGTGTGTGTGAACATACTGGAACATTGTGAATGGGTAGAACCTTACAGGACAGTGTGAATGATGATACTGCAGAAGATCAGTATGGATTAAAGCATTCCAGAATGCTGTGACTGAGGGAAAACACTGCAGAACAGCAATGCATGAACATTCTAAGAGGCTCCCAGCATCCACAGTTATAGCACATCAACCCAAAGTCTGTGCTTGTTGATGTTTGCTGGAGAACGTTTGGTCAGTGTACCCTGGGCCTTACGCAAAGCTGCTGGAGCTAAGACACTGGAATTTCTCTCGCAGTGACTGAACGATTTTGGGCTGACCAAGATCTTCCTGATCGTCATCCGGGCTGTTCCACATGTAGCCATGCAGGGCTGAGGGAGTGTTCTCTGTAGCTGGCGGTCCTTTGTCCAGATCGTGGGTTTGTGAGGCTGGATGTGCATTTGTGATGCTACCTTGCTGCTGAGCAGAGATAGGGGTCACTCTATTCTGCTCTTCACTCTCATCCTCTGATCGAATCTCAACATAATCGTCATCATCTTCACCATTGTCTTTAAAGTTGGCCAGGTAGTTCTGGGTAGCGCAGAGTGCGTTCATGGGTGACTTCCTGTTCAACACCAGCACCTGCTGAGAGTCCCTCAGGGTCATATCACATGACTGGGGCAGGTCAGAAGTCGCCTGACCAGGACAATCAGGAAGGCTATGTTGCCGTGGACCCAGACCGCGGCCTACAACAGCATTAGTCCCTGAAAGACTTGTGCATCCATCCCATCCTTGATTACCTGTATCCCCACTGTTCTCTTTCTCTAGCTGCTCAGCTAATGAGCAAGAAGACTGGCAGCGGTTGGATTGTGGAGTCTTAATGCTGCGTTGTCCCAGAGTGCTGTAAATGTGCTCAGAGTCATCTTTGCTAGATGGAGTTACAAAGGCACTCCAGCGCTGACTGGGTGGAGTGGTTGGAGTGGGTGGAAGGTTCTTCAGGGCAGGAACAGAGACTGCAGGAGTCAGCTTTTTCTGAGGGGTTGAAGAGCGTCCACCAGTAACTTCAGCAGGCCATGATACAAAGTCAGCAAGTTCACCATTGCTGTAGGTGCAGTTCAACCAGTCAGCCTCCAGGCTGGCACTCTCTGGTAATGATGGAGAGGAGGCCAAGCCTGGGCTTGAGCGACTGGAAAGTGGGTGAGGCCCAGCAAAGCTGACTGAGGACTTCAGAACTGGAGGAGTGGTAGGAGGCTCCTTAAACATCACCTGCTCATATAACTGAGAATACTCCGCAATCCTTGCTCCTAAGACAATGCAAGAGGACAAAAAAAAAAAGTTAAAATCATAAATGAATGAAAAATATAGTATATCCTGAACAAACAGTCTTGAATTGATAAAGACAAAGAATGATGAATAGGAACCAGACAAGAGGAGGTCAGCAATTTGGTTTTGGGAAATTGGCTACAGCTATAAACTCACCTATAGCTGCCCCGCCTTGTTTCTTCTCTTCTAGAATGGCAGCAAGATCTTTTGGTTTGCTTGCCCTAAGTCTTGTGCAACTAGGCTCATGGTCCATGCTCTTCATCTTCAGAAGCTGATTAGCCTTCTTGATCTTCTGGCTGTACTGTCTGGCCATGAGGAAGACTCTGTTTTTACCCTTCTCACCTAAATCAAGTAACTGGTCACCAGCTTCTGCACCAAGAAACAGACTAGAGGATGCCAAGGGAAGGAGAGAAGGATCCAGACCACAAAACAGTGCTTGGAGCTCAGGGTCCTTTTGTGGAGGAGGGTCCTCATCATCCATCCGGAAACTTCCACTGCTAAGCCTGGCTAGTTTGTTCCGGATGTTCTTGACAGTGCCAGGTTGGGGTTCTGGACTAGGGGCTTTGGGAACGGACGGCGGGAGAGGAGATAAAGGGGTTTCAGGCTCATCTATCTCAAATGTAGGCACTCGCTCAAGTTTGTGAACTTTAAGAACTGGGAGTTGGAAAGTTGGAATGGGTTTGGAGGCTGGAGGACTGGGCAATGGATTGGTTCTACTCACTTTAACTCCCTCTGAGGGAGATTTGAGAGGAGAGTCATTTGCTTTGGGTCCAGCGAGGCCTTTTTTGCTTTGACATTCATGTGCTTTGCCTGTAGAATCTTTTGTTCTTTGTTGGGATTCTTGTGCTTTCTGTGGAGATTTGAATGTTTTAGTTGTGCAGTTCTGTGATTTGCCTGGAGAGATTTGTGTGGTTCGTTGGGAATTATTAACCTTATGTGGTGACTCTGGTCCACTGACAGGGAATGCCGCAGGAAGTTTGTCTGGCTTCTTTTCATTATTACGGATATAGTTTTCCAGATCATTCCAGATCTCATCCACTTGCTCAGACATGCGATCAGCTGCAGACTGCTGTGACAGTGTATCTGAAGTTACAGACTCACTGTCTATCTCGGTAATTGAAACAATTGGAATGTCAGGAAGGGGTCGATTTGCCGCTTTGTTGTCTATATTGAGACTCTCCTCAGAAACAAAAGTGCTCATATTCTGGCTAACTGTAAGGTCAATCTGAGAAGACTGTTGGCTCTCCTCTTCAACTGCTTTGTCATATCCTCTCCCCATCTCTGAGGAAGAAGCTGGAAATTCACGGAACACAATGGTATCATAGATGTTCTCCTCTTCCACCGTTGTCTGCACGTCGCCAGTTCCAAACGGCACCCCGTCTTGACCAGACGACCTGTTGCTTTCAGATGAGCTTTCAGTTTCAACTGGAGAAACTAAAATTTGTGGAGGTACAACTGTTTTGGTCTCTACCACTTCTTGCTCCTTCCTAATCAGTCCCATGGCCTGTAATTCCTCAAAACTAATATTATCGTAAACATTCTCAATGTCATCAATTGTTAGCTGTTCAGCTGAAGAAGAGCCGGATATCTCATTACTTGATGACTCGGTGTTATTATGCTCTTCTTCTTCATGGACGGGTCGCTTTGACGGGCTTTGCCGTTCACTTTGATTCTCTCCAACACTACTTGCCCTGCGTAGCGCTCGGCTACTGGCTGACAGGTTTAACTGTCCTGTTTGTGTCTGTTCAACATGCCAGCTGCAGGGTCGTCCTGGAGGATCATCAGCAGTGTCGTGATCGCTTTCTGCATCCTGTCCACTTGTGTCATTCTCAGTGGGCACAAACATTTGATAAATGTCTTCGTCATCATCCACTTGGATGGTCTTTTGGCGAGTGGGGAACATAGCTCGGCGCACCCTGTGGTCTGCCCATATGTTTGGAACAGAATGACCACTACCCGTCCCCAAGAAATGGGAAATGTTCTCATCAGCCTGCGTAACCTGTAGATTGGGTGTGTGGACTGCTTCCATCTGCAGAGACTCTTTGGCTGTCTATTAAAAACAGCAAACCAATCATTAAAAACCATCATTCTTTCACAACTCTGAAGATGAGTTCTAACATACATACACTGCATGCCATTAATATTTAACATGTGTAAGGTTAATTGTGCAAGTCTCACCTTTAGATCAGCGTGATCAAGGTTGTGGTTCTTCCATCGGTCAATGCTGTCCACAGAAACCTGTTGGTTTAGCCTCTTCCTGCTAGTCTTCCCGGGTACACGAAGCTTCCCTCCAGAGCCCTATATTCACACAGCAGAATACATAAGGGCTATGTCTGCATTCCTAAAAACATAACTGTGCAAAGAACAGCAAAAGACCAGTCAAAGAAGGTTTGGACATCAAGTGCAAATAGAGGAGGCGACCAAGCAAATGAAAAAAGAAAAACATAAAATCCTCAAAAATAATAAAAATCACCACTGGACAGAAAGGATTGACGTGGTACAATACACTACTAGAAGGGAATATTCCCTAAAAGCAAAACAGTCACACAGAGAAGCAAATCCCCAATTATGCTAAACCAGCCTCCAGAAGTTATACATCAGAGACTTACCAATCCACTGTCATCTTCATCATCTGCATCCTGTGGATGTTGCCCCTCGTCCACGTCACTGTGGTCACCATGATCACCATGGTCCAGCGACTCCTGTGACTGGTTGACGAGGCTACGGGAGCGACCAATGGTGCCCAGGTGCACCACAGGAGACAGCAAGGTAACTCCAAAACTGCTCCTCTGTGCAAAAATAAGTCATCATATACACTTTTGATAACATTTTATGCAAAATTCAAACTTATCTGGACTTTTCTTCTAAGAGACATACCTTCTGAATGTCTGGACTGGTTACTGTTAACAAAAGAGAAAAAAAGATATTCACTCTTTCATTATGTCAGATACAAGATACCATTTGCAAATTAATCCCACAAAAGCGAGTGTTCTACTTACTTGCATGTCTGTTTTTGAGCAATTTGGATAAGGGTTCTGTGCAGAGAGGGGAAAAAATGGTCAAATTCAGATTAAATGCAGTCAAACAATTGCATTTAGGCTTGTTCTGCTTCCTGTGAGCCTCACCTGTTTTTCTGCGTGTTCTCCTGGGGGAGGGGCCTTCTTTAAGGTTGATTATGTTTTGGCCCTCAGGGCTACACTGCAAGCTTGGGTGGTCTATATGGACACAAGAGAATTTATTCACAAATGAACATAATCTCTTGCTGAGGATTTATTTGACAGGAATGCTCTATCTTTGCCACACTAGTAAAAAGATCTAAGGTCATACTTACGCACATCCATTTCGAGAATGGCCTGTTTAGCCTGAAGAAGAAAACAAGAATCTTTTACTACGTGTTTCAGCCCATCACAACACTAACACAGGACCACATTCATGGATTAAGTGGAATTTAGGCCTAACTTACAACATCACTGGTAACTCTTTGTTAAAAATCTGTTAGTTTGGGTTAGAAGATGAGGATTGACCTTAGTCCTGGCCTACCCAAATTTTTTTTTGTCCAATTTTATCCCTTTCCCAATGTAGTAGTAGCCAATTAGCTCATCCCATCCATTAGGACTCTCCCCATCACTTTTGCACTGTCCCAGACTCTAGGAGGGTGAAGACATGCACACACCGCCACCGCTTCTTTTCAAACTACCGCTGATACACCGTCACTGGGGAGCCAACACGCTCAGAGGAAAGCGCAGGATTCCCAGCTCCGAATGGACCAATCAGTAGACGCCTGATCCAGCAGACATGAGAGTGATAGGGAGAGTGACAGCGCCATCTACCGGCCCAGAGAGAGCACTGCCAATTTTTTCTCACTTGGGCCCCGGCTGTTGATGTCAAACAGCATGACTGGGATTCAAACTCGTGATCCTCTGTTCATAGTGTCAGCGTCTTAGCCTGCTGAGCCACTTTGGACCTGGCCTACCCAAAAGTTTATTTTTACCTTTAAACCCTTTAACCTTCTGGTAGAATCCTTAAATCCATTTAGTAGAGCACATCTGAGTCACTATATATTATTGAAGAACTTATCACAATGTGGTTGTGCCATCTCTACCAATCGGTAGAGGTATGTTAGGCTAAAAAACATCCACTAGAGGTTACAAATGCATCATTTTCTTATCAAACTAGCAGCTTCATAGCCAAATCACAAGGAATAAACTGGACCAAATGCTGAAAAACCATTAGTGCTATTACAACACCACACAGATGAGTGAGGTGTTTAAAAAAGGAACAAAATTAGCATGTCACTTTTTTTATTTGTAGTTTATGTTCTGATTAGACCATAAAAGTGTTCATTGTATGTTTAAAATGTACATATCTGGTCTTTAAAATAAAACATTGACTGTTTTTATTAAAAAATAATTCAATTTCTTCTTTCTTAGTGATGTTAAAGTGTTAAATTAGACCAGGACTAGACTCTGTCCGGTCATTATTATTGTCTTAGACTTAGCCATTAGCCTGGAAACCAGTTCAGACAACATTTGAGGACATGTATTTGGGGCATGTCTTTTAAGTTTTAGAGGACGTCACTTACATCAGGGGAGAAGAATTCATCTAGGATAGCACTTTAAGTAGCCATATATTTATTTTAGGAATTGGGTCAGATCAGCTGGGTGAGTACCGCTCTATGAAAAAGTCCTGCACGCCGTCTCTCAGTCTTTACTGCATGTTATTCAGCTGACAGACCTGCTTATAATTAAGAAAATCATAGTGAAGAGCTTAAATAGATGGAGTGTGAATGCTTGCACTTGTTTTGTGCACCTGAACCACTACAAGCTGAGTGATGGTGTAGTTCTTTGGCCACTGGGTGGCATTATATCCTCACAATCTCTTTACTCAACTTCATTTCTCCATCAAAACTCCAAAATAATTCTTCAGTAAGAACAAACCATGCACATTTATCTTGGAGAAGCAACCGATGACATTTCGAGGACCAGAGAATCTATAAGTGTGAGAATATTTACATAAGGTGAGGTGGTGTGAGTGTAACGTGTCCTGACCTTGGCCGGGATTTTGGCAGGATGGTTCTCCAGGATGAGCCTCTTGAGGTGCTGGATCCATGTGCGTTTGTCCTGCAGTGACTTGGCCTGAAGGGGAAGTACAGAGAAAATCCCTAAAACTTCATAAACACATGCTGCCTTTAACTAACTTACAGTTCGTTACTACCCTCCTTTGTCCCAGAACCTGTATGTATCTCAGACAAAGAGACTGATAAAGTATCAGCTTCATCTGGTACATATAACGATGGATATGATGGTTGCGTTAACAAAATGTGGTGTTTGGTGGCATTCATCTATGATTTAAAACCAATAAGCAAACCAAAAGAGATGTTGGAAACCAGGCACCACCATGACCTGACATGGAAGACAGGAACCAAGCACATCAAAAACAGAACCTGACGTGCAGGCAAAGAACAGTCAATTCTGCAGCAGCAAAGCTGATGACTAATATGCTTTCAGTCCTCGTGCCTTCAAAACACAGCTGACCCATTGATTCAACTCTACAAGACCTCTCAAGGCATCCTGTATCATCTGATGCCAAGGGTATCTTGTCCTGCACATTCCTGCATGAATTGAAAGCAACACAGATTGGAATTACCCTAACCCTAAAGATGCTCATGTGAAACCACTGTTGGCACACTGGCCAATGCTGACCAGGGGCCTTGCTGTTTCAGAGATGCTCCAAATCAGTTGTCTGACCATAAAGATTTGTAAATTCTGTTGAACTAATGGATACATTACCAGCTAGAGCACTTCAGGGCAAAATAAATAATTATCCCTACCTTCATCATTCATTATATAACAGTGCTAAGGCTAATGAGTCCATTGAAAAGGAAACAAAGGATAGACGGAACATTCTGTTCAAACAAGCTCAGAGAAAGTTGAAACAAATGTGCGTGTCAAAACTCTCCATAACTTAGCCATAGCAACCACGAAATACGTGCACGGGAGGGTTCCGAGCATATCTGTGTTTGCTGTAAACATGGATTAATAACGGTAAAAAATGATGGGTTTACTGCGGTTTGCTTCTGTGATGACAGAAAGATCCAGCCCTGCATATATAACAAACACACATGTTTGTTTTACTATACGTAATGAGGACCGTCCCCGCAATGCTGCACCTAAACCTAATCCTAAGTTTAATCATGCAAATCTAATCCTAAATGTAACTTTAAGCATACAGACTTAAACCTAAACCTAACAAACTAAACCTCAGTAATTAAGTTCAGCATATGTTCTGAGCTTACTTTTACTAATTTTGTACTTTCATGTCAGAATGGGGACCTCACAAAGACAGATATACGAGAACATACACATGTATTAAAACAAACACAGACTCGTGTTTTTATCTGTCAGGCAACAGTTCAGACTTGTAGGTCAGTTATAACAGTTCTGGCTGCAGGCTGGACTAACACACACACACACACACACACACATCACAGTTCCTGAGTATAGGGGTGTGGTGGTATTATGCTAAAGTTCACAGTATTAAACTATTTATCAGAAGTCCCCCAGGAAAGGCATTCCAACGTTTGTGTGTGTTTATGTCACATTATGGGGACCAAAACTTGTTTAAACACTCATGTTATGAGGACTTTTCCTCCAGCATCTGGTCCTCGCAATGTAAGTCCTTCCATTTTCAGGGGAGTACATGTTTTTAATTTAGGATAAAGTCTGGGTGAGGTTGGGGTTACTAGCAGTTACAGTGGTGCTTGAAAATGTGTGAACCTTTTAGAATGTTCCATATTTTTGCATTAATTTGACTTAAACCATCATCAGATTATCATGCAAGTAGATGCAGAGAACCAAATAAGATAAAATTACCAGACTTGGTCTTTTTTTTACTGAAAAAAATGATCCACTACTACATCTGTGAGTGGCAAGTATGTGACGTTTGAAGGTGTCAGGTGGTGTCAATCAATGGGACGACAGTCAGGTGTGAGTGGGTGCCCTGTTTTATATAAAGAACAGGGATCAAGAAAGTGTATCATACCACTAACAAAGCAGATTTCTGAAGATCTCAGAAGAAGAGCTGTTGATGCTCATCAGGCTGCAAAAGGTTACAAAACCAACTCTAAAGAGTTTGGACTCCAACAGACTGGACTGACTGTGTACAATTTGAGGAAATTCTAGACCATGATTATGCCCCCCAGGAGGGGTCGACCAACAAAGACCATGCCAAGAGTTGTATAACAGTCTGCGAGGTCACAAAGGAACCCAAAGTAACTCCATGAGTCCACCATCAGGAGAACACTGAAATACAATGGTGTGCTTGGCAGGGTTGCAAAGATAAAGCTGCTACTCTTTACTGCCTGCCTGAAGTTTCCTAAAGATCACATGGACAAGCCAGAAGACTACTGGAACGATGTTTTATGGATAACTGACACCAAAATAGATTAGAAGCTTTGCATTCCAGCATAAAACAGCATCCTATCTGTGAAACATGGTGGTGGTGGTGGTATCACAGTTTGGGCTTGTTTTACTGCATCTGGGCCAAGATGGCTTGCTGACTGATAGCAGGAAATGAATGAAAGTCTATATAATGCCCCTACAATTCACAAAAACAAACAGGTTTGTGTGTTTTATGTGTTTGTGTGCATGTGTTTACCTGTACTGTGTGTTGCAGTTTGGGGTTCTTATAGTGAAATACACTGAAACTGAGGGGTTCCTTAGGAATGAGCTCCACCAGCATCAGATTACAACACTACAGAGAGAGAGAGAGAGAGAGAGGCAGAAGAGAGAGAGAGAGAGAGAGAGAGAGAGAGAGAGAGAGA
>BRDA01006800.1:43801-48801 GCA_036984385.1 Crenuchus spilurus
CTCTCTCTCTCTCTCTCTCTCTCTCTCTCTCTCTTTCTCCTTATCTGTCTCTCCTCAGTATATCTCTCCATCTCTCTCTCCCCAGTATCTCTCTCTCTCTCTCTCTCTTTCTCCTTATCTGTCTCTCCTCAGTATATCTCTCCATCTCTCTCTCCTCAGTGTCTCTCTCTCTCCAGTATCTCTCTTTCTCCTTATCTGTCTCTCCTCAGTATATCTCTCCATCTGTCTCTCCTCAGTGTCTCTCTCTCTCCTCTGCATCTCTCTTTCTCCTTATCTGTCTCTCCTCTGCATCTCTCTCCATCTAAGCTCAGTATCTCTCTCTGTCTCTCTCCTTCTCTCTCCTCAGTATCTCTCTCTCTCTTTCTCCTTATCTATCTCTCCTCAGTGTCTCTCTCTCCTCTGCATCTCTCTCCATCTCTCCTCAGTATCTCTCTATCTAGCTCCGATGACTCAGTGTTGGTCATGTTGCTATAATTACTTTTCTCCCTTATTTCCTGCACATTTACTCTTATCTGTGTTTCAGTTTCCTTTAAACTCAGTTTGAGAAGTTTCCCAGGATTACAGAGGGATGTTAGAGCTTCTAGGCATCACAGGGCGTCACTAAAACTTCTCCGATTCCAACATAATCCACCAGCTAACACACGTTTGCTTCATTAGTTTGAAGCTACGATGCTAAATGTAGATGTACAGACTTCAGGCAGATGTAGTTTTGGCTGTACTGGATCATTAAAACTAGAACTTCAGCTCAGCAGAATTTACTACAGTCGTTTTTCAGTTCAGCTCCTGAAGTCCTAACTAATGAGAGAGCTCTCATGACTCCGTATCTACCTAGACACTAGGAAAGGGCTATTTTCCCAAAAAGTCTTATCACACACTGGTCTATTTACACAAATGAGTCATGGGCTATCAACACCTCTATGAGCTGATGATTATGTTACACTTTAATGTATTGTGTAAACATGCTGGACCAAAAATAACACCCCCCCCCAAAAAAAAAAAAAAAAAAACATAAAATCTGATTTAAAATTGTTTTACAAACATACAGAATGAAGCATTTGGTGGTAAAACACAGGGGCAGCCGTGGTCTGGTGGTTACACAGTAAATCTGCCAGTGTTAAATCAACACTATTAGAGTTAAATTAACACTGGGAGTGTTACATTTTGACACACTCAGTGTTAATTTAACTCTAATGGTGTTGATTTAACACTGACATATTTACTGTGTAGGAATCTTGTCTTGACCTGTCTGAGGGTTGAACCAGCAACCTTTCAGTCAAAAGACAAGATTCCTACACAGTAAATATGTCAGTGTTATATCAACACCATTAGAGTTAAATTAACACTGAGGGTGTCACAATGTAACACTCCCAGTGTTAATTTAACTCTAATAGTGTTGATTTAACACTGGCAGATTTACTGTTTACAAGGCACCTAACCCCCAACTGTTCCCTGGCTGCCTTGGATAGGGCTGCTCACTGCTTCGTGTACATGCAAATCACATTGGCAAAAGTTGAATGAAATGTAAATTTTATATATAATGTATACACATCTGTAAATGTAGCAAGGAAGGTTGAGATAACCCTGAGGAAGCCACACAATGCAGAAGGACCTGCCAACACTGCCCCCATGTGGACAAAAAAGGAACCTCACACCTTTTTGTTGTAAGTAGTTCAATTGATCTCCATTTTGACCATCCAGTGTGTACATTCACAACATTAACCATCTTGAAAAGGTTTCATTCAGCATGTTTCTGTTTATTATAGCAAAACAAGTGTCATTTTATAAATCCAAAAGTCCAATGCATAAATATAAATACAAAATCCAAAGTATTCAAAAATGACAAATATAGCTAAAGAGGCCTAATAGTTCAATAAAGTGCTATATTAAAAGTATTATTAGTACATGTGAGGGCATTGGTCAAAATCTGCTGATTCTGACTGTGAGTGACTTTGTTCATGCATCCCTGTTTTAAATACAACAGGCCTGTAGACTCTATTGAATAAACATGAACTAAATGTCTCTGAAGCCCCCAGGGTTCCTCACTCATTTTAGAGATAATAGCCTGCGTAACTAATCAGATTACAGACCTGCTGAACTCCATCAACACCAGTATAAAATAATCTCCCCTTTGCGTAGAGCACAGAGAAACTCCAAAACATTCATTCATCACAATCCCAACGGTCAGTCGGGTTTGACTAATGAGCAGTGGCATCATCTGCAGAGCGCTGTGCTGTGTCTGAGCTGCATCTGCCTCGTCTGTACTTTACTAAAAACACAATAACCTACAGCTATTACACACAACAGCTCCACATCAGCTCCCTGAACACACATTAATCAGATAAGACATGTCTGAAGAAGCCTCAAGAAGTCAGTTGTGTGATGTCCCATTCAGAAGACAGTATGAAGGTCTCAGAGTACTTCTCACAGAGATGGTGTGTGAGGGTGGTGTGAATCCAAAAGCTCCATACAAACCCTCATGATTTCTGTGGTTTTGCTTGGCCTAACACATACACTGCAATGCTACAGGAGGTTCTGTGGCATTTGATGATATTTTAGGTTAAATTATTACTGGAAAACAATTCTCCCACAGTCCTGACTATAGAGACATGCTACTGGAAGTGTTTACATTAGAAAAAAAAATGAGAACAACAGATTCTAGTGATTAATAGTGATTATTGAGGTTGTTTATGAACTAATATCTCCTATTCTAGTGATTAGTAGTGATTATTGAGTTTGTTTATGGACTAATATCTCCTATTCTAGTGATTAATAATGTTTATTGACATTATTTATGAACTAATATGTCCTAGTGATTAATCGTGTTTAGGCCAAGTAAAAAAAAAAACAATTCGTGATCATCCCCGCCCGACCCTCTAAAAACCACCCAACCATTTTTTTTTTTTTTTTACGCAAAAAAAGTGCACCAAACAGGCTAGTCTGGCCTAGAATCATTCAAATTTCGTGCTATTCAAATTTACACCTGCTAGCTCGCTAGCTGGGACTGGCGCAAGGCTAGTGTGAAGTGTGTCCGCCTGTGAGTGCTTTGTGATGGTGGAGAGGCTCAGCAGCGTCCGCTGGACAGAAACTGCGACAGAAGTCAGAAAGAGTGATAGAAGTCAGTCTCCAAACACAAGCAGCTACAAAAAAACACCAGAAATAAAAGCTCGATTTGTCACTAGTCGTTTTTAACAAAGAAAATGCCGCTAAGAGGATTAGGAAGGTTCAACTCAGAACAGAATGAAAATTTAAAAATGCTCCCACGGCTGTTTACACAAAAAGATCACTGATTCGCTCATTTCGCTGTCAATCAAAAAGGGATTCAGCCTCAGACAGATCATCCAATCATCATGCAGAAGCTGAGCGTCCGGGCCAGCCGAGGCCAGCCCACTGCCCCATAGACCCCCAGAGACGCTGAGCGTCCGATGGGCGGGACAAAGTCCAGCATTTATCCAATGACTCGTCTCGTTTCGCTGCACTCTTTGCTTCGCTATTGAACCCTGTGGACGCTCAGCGTCCACCCTGTTTAAAGCACTGTGAAGCTGCGGGAATGAGTGAGAGGAAAGCCGCGTCGTTACCAGTTATAAGAAGCTGATTCTGAACAAAAGTTGAGTCAATGACATGTACACACAACAGTTTATTATTGATCACTTATTTTTTTGACATTTTTGGGGAAGCTGAGCTTCCCTTGCAGTCTTAGAGCAATCGCCTCTGTATGATGGTGACCCCATTTCATGTTTTCAACATCATTTCAATATTCGCTACATACTTTTCGCTACATCAGTCTATAAAAAAAAAAAAAAAAAACACCTCCCCCGACCCAACATTTTTGGTGAAAAAGGATGATCACCAATTTTTTTTTTTTACTTGGCCTTATTGAGATGCTGGGGCTGTCATACCGCTGCTCACATGATCACTCAGGTTTGTTGATGGTGAGCAGAGGGATGCCAGTGTCTCGGGGAGCTCCCATGCCTGTTTACCTTCTGGCTCTCTCCTTTTAAGTAGGCTGTTCTAGATAGTTCTGCCGGAGTCAATAGCCACACTCTGATATGTCTCATAATTCCTGTGCTCTATAAAACCAAACAGAACTAATTAAATTTTTGTCTTTTTCTGAGTGAGTGATTGCCCACCAGTCTGGTCCAAGGCTGATGGAAGACTGATTACTATTCTCTGCATGATGCTTCCCTGGATCAGCTTACCACCAACAACCAACTTTTGTGACCTGCTCCAGACGCCCTACTCTACTGCCCACATTGGAGTTCATATAGACTTCCTGGCTGTTATCATTGCTACCATTATCATCATCATCCCTGTCCCACTACTGTCACCATATCAGTTCACTTGAACATTACAACAACATCATATGATTATGATTTATCACAAACTTAGAATTAGTAGATCAGAGGAGGATGGGTCCCCCATGTGAGTCTGGTTCCTCCCAAGGTTTCTTCCTCCAGCTCTGAGGGAGTTTTTCCTTGCCACTGTCACCACTGGCTTGCTCACCGGGGATTAGGGATAAATGATTTGGTGTTTGTTATTACTGCCCATGTAAAGCTGCTTTGTGACATCAGTTGTAAAAAGCGCTTTATAAATAAATTTGATTTGATTAAGGTTGTTTATACACTAATATCTCCTATTCTAGTGATTATTAGTGTTTATTGAGGTTGTTTATAGACTAATATCTCCTATTCTAGTTGTATTTTTTAAACTTCTAAACAGTAGTGTTAACATGAACTGTTTTGTTCACATGCAAACCAACACTAAAGCACAAAACTGTTAGTCTTCCCACAAGTAAATATAACATTGAGGTGATGATCATCCCGACCCAGAAGTGAATTAAGTGGTTAAACAATAATGTCAAATGCCCAGAAAAGTGCCCAATGTCCAACAATAGAATTCAGTGCCAGCAACAGTGTCCAATGCCAAGCAATAGTGCCCACTGCTGAGCAAAAATTCCTAATGTCCAGCAAAAGTTCTCAGGACATGTACTCTGAAAAGCTGGA
>BRDA01006800.1:53801-55895 GCA_036984385.1 Crenuchus spilurus
ATGAATTAAATTGGCAATTATGGCACGAGTTACACACTCCACCCAATCACCACAAATCTGTACCAGATTGAAATGCAGTGTCCGATTTTTTACCATCATGTTGAATTAAACTGCATCAAATCACTGAATCACAATAAAGCAGAGCCATATTATGTGGTATTAACAGTTGCTTCATGTCTTTAAAGACTGTTGGCAGAATCAGATCAGTCTAAGTGATGAGGATGCATCTCTAATGTACTGTACATCAAACAAACCAAACTCAAAGTGATGTGCAATGCAAATGCACCATCTTCCCTTTCTATGTCTGGGGTCTTTACTGAAGTACACATTAAAATAAAGAATGAAAATACCTGTTTTTAGGGCAGCCAATAAACACCAGCACTAGCTTTGTGCTAACATACTTCTACAAATCCCATAGATGCTCTAATAGGACTTAGAAGGTCTTGATTTGGGCCGAGTTTAGACATTTATGAACAGAACTGAAGGCCTGACTGTAATATTCATGGTTCATCACTGCAGTATGGAGCGAATGAGGAAGAAGTAAACATAAGAGGAAGAGAGAGAAAGAGTGCTGGGCCAGCTGGGTTTGATGGAAGATGTCCTGTGTCCTGTATACAAATGTGTGTCCTCTGCAGTAGGAAGTGAGGGTCAGGAGGAAGAGCGTACGGCCTTCCTCTCA
Organism: Crenuchus spilurus; assembly: GCA_036984385.1. Lineage (NCBI taxonomy): Eukaryota > Metazoa > Chordata > Actinopteri > Characiformes > Crenuchidae > Crenuchus > Crenuchus spilurus. The sequence goes on from BRDA01006800.1 coordinate 54,481, forward strand.
CAATTAGGAACAACAAAACAGCAGCGAGCAAACGTGTGATATTACAGTACTGTTTATTTTTTAATATCAGCAAGTAAAGCTCTCACAACATCTACAGAACCTTTACAGGAACATCAGGGCAATAAAGAATAAGAGGTTTACTTTCACTGAGCTGTGACTCCTCCTGTCTCCTCAGTCTCAACATGTAGAGCAATAAACAAGAGAAAGCTGACATTACCGAAGAAAACTAGCATTAACCAGGCACTAAATGAAACCTTTCAGTCCAGGAATGCTACACCAGCATAACACACACACACACACACACCTCTACAATTACACTCATCACACAGAGAGATTAAAATAAAATTATACTCTCACAACACAACAAAAACAAACCTGAAAAACATTATACAGAGTCATGTTTATAAATGATTCTCAGTCATAAATCACTTCAGAGTTGATGATGCTTTGAAACTCCTGAATCATAAAGTAACTCTCACTGAGACCCCTCTATTTCAGAGATCTGACAGTAAATGATTAAGTGTGAGTTGTCCTCTGATGTGTTTTTAATCATTAATATTAATCACTAATAAACGTGTCTCACCTTTAAAGTCTCCAGGTTACTGAACTTTCCTCCTGATGGCTGTTCTGCAGAGTAAAATCCTTTTAAAGTTTAATTCCATACTCGGACGTGTCTCCTCCTCACACACACTCACACACACTCTCAGCTGGGCTCAGACTGAAGTGTCCACACCTCTATGAGATCAGAGAGAGAGAGAGAGAGAGAGAGAGAGAGAGAGAGAGAGAGAGAGAGAGAGAGAGACTGAACCGCTAACTCAAACTTGTGACTAACCGCAGGCGCACGCGCGCGCGTGCACACACACACACACACACACACACACCCACACACACACACACACACTTTCTGCCCCACTCCTGTAATATCTGGATCACAGCCAATACAGCAGCATAAATTACAGAAAGACAGAGACAGACAGACAGACAGAAACAGATAGACAGACTTGTAAGCAGATAGATAGATAGATAGATAGATAGATAGATAGATAGATAGATAGATAGATAGATAGATAGATAGTCTGTGTTAGTTACTGCTCGCAAGTGGGTCACTTTAACAAGGTCACACACATGCACACACACACACACACACACACACTGGTGCAAAAGAAGGAAAGTCCCCTCTTTAGGGTCAAGCAGTAACACTTCCTGAGATTGAAGTCCAGTAGGCCAGACAGGACACACACACACACACACACACACACACACACAGAGTCACAGAGTTTCATTCTTATCGTGCAGTGATATGAATACAATGCAATTTGGACATTGTCCCTGAATGACTGTGTGCAGTTTCTCTCTCTCTCTCTCTCACACACACACAAACACAGATATATAGATGTGGGTCACAGACTCTGTCT
>BRDA01006800.1:63282-74240 GCA_036984385.1 Crenuchus spilurus
AATGACTCCAATCAAAATTCAAATCCACATTCCAACCAAATAAACAGCCTTACACCTAAACTTAAAACTAACCTCAGTAACCAAATAAACAGGCTTACACCTAAACTTAAAACTAAAACTAACCTCAGTAACCAAATAAACAGCCTTACACCTAAACTTAAAACTAACCTCAGTAACCAAATAAACAGCCTTACACCTAAACTTAAAACTAAAACTAACCTCAGTAACTAAATAAACAGGCTTATACCTAAACTTAAAACTAACCTCAGTAACCAAATAAACTGGCTTACACCTAAACCTGTAGACTGTACCTGTATTACTGTCATTATGAGGACATCTGGTCCCCACACAAAGAAAAATTCCAGAGTAACACACACACACACACCTATCTGACAGGCAGTGATGGGCCTCTGGTGTCAGGTTTAGCTTTTAGGCTAAAGTGTGTCACGTGTCACTAATATAGGCCATCAGAGCCTTCAGCGACAACATCCAGCCTAAAAGCCCTGATCCTGCCTCGCTTTCTCCAGAAATCCCCACAGAGCCATCACAGAATGGCTGATCTAGGGCAGAGAAAGAGAGAGAGAGAGAGAGAGAGAGAGAGAGAGAGGGAAAGAGAAAGAGAAAGAGAGAGAGAGAAAGAGAGAGAGAGAGAGAGAGAGAGAGAGAGAGAGAGAGAGAGAGAGAGAAAGAGAGAAGAATGGAGACACTATTCTAGACGATTCAGTAAAATAAATTAATGGAAGCCACAATAGACTGTCTGTAGAGTTTAAACATCTAGCTCCTGGGTCATATCAGCAGCCGTTATGCCCTCTCTGGTGCTGAGAGTGACCCATCTAAAGATTCAGTCAGCTTTCAGTGCCACCATATACGACATCTAGACTTAACAGTAGACTTAATGCAGGAACTCACCAAACTGTGCTGGACACCAACCTTCCAGGACCAGATCTTTAGATCCATGCTGTATGCTAATTTGTTGGTTTTCTCATAATTCTCTTGGCACTGCTGTATTATTTGTACCATCCAACACCTGGTTTGGTTAAGCAATGCTTCAGTATGTTAGACAACAACATCAACTACTAAGTTACTTTCTACTGTATTATATATGACAATATGTTCTCTTAGTGGTTCTTCCATGTCTGCTAGACACCAATAATATCTCGGCTTATTTACTAAATTTAAGGACAATTAATTTTATGTTTTTCCCCCCAAACTTTTGTTTAAAGCACAATCCTAGCTAGCTCATAAGAGATGAATACTAGAGCTTAACCAAATAACCCGACTCCTACAACAGTTAGGTGTGTGCGGGCAGGTTACAGCCCTAATTCAGGTTCTATTACACCACTGTAAACATTTACACAGCAAAGTTCACAACAATAAAATGCACAGAAACAATAAAGCAAAAGACGAAGCAAATGTTGACCATGTCCAGCTCTGTTTTGCTCCTGTAATGCTAAAACTAAGGTGATCAATAAACATTTTAAAACCGTTGGTTATCCTCCATTGTGTAGTTCAGGATTCTGCCTGTACCTGCATACCCAAATCTTGATGTTTTATATATAGAAACTACATGAAAGTAGACAATTTTTTTTTCCTTATATAAATTTGAATAAAAGATGATCATAAATGTACTTTCTGATTTGTAATATAATAAAATTTTTACAGTTTACTACTGAACAATGTTTTTAGTCTCAGAAATGTGTATATTTTAGGTTGCACAGCACTGAAGGGACATTATGTAGGCTCATGTTACAAATCAGAGTTCTGCCACAAGAGGGCGCCATTCAGCAGGACAGAAAGTGAGTGCTCAGTTCTATTTGTTTCGGAATCAGTAAAGCAGTAAAAGCAAAAAGAATACTTTACTAAAGAAAACTCTAACTAAAGATATAACACATGGCAGACTCTTTAAGTAATAAACATAATGAAATAATCAGAATAAACATAATAAACATGCTCAGAAATTAATAACTTTAATCGTTTAAAGGCTTCAGCTTTCTATGACTCCTCCCTTTTGTGTTTTCCTTAACATCTCAGATGTTTCTCTTTGGTTCAGGTCTCCTTTTCGTCTAGTGCTATTAGGAGTCTCAGGAGACATCAAATAACAATATTTGAGAAATTACGTTTTCCTCTGGAAGTCAACACTCATGTCAACAGCTGTATGTGTATTTTTAGCCGAGTCTTATCACCATAATTTTGTTTAATCTGGACTTCAACAAGATCACAGATACTGTGTATTGTAAACACACACACACACACACACACACACACACACACACACACACACACACACACACACACACACACACACACACACACACATGTGCATTAATATAATATGTAGTACAGATCAAATGTTTAGAATCTGCATTTTGAACACTATTTCTTTAGTTGTGTTCAATTTAACACACAGATTAACTGCACTGATGAAAATAAAATTAATATAAAACATAATAAGAAAATGAAAAATACAAGAAAACTTTCCATCAAGCTTTTCAGCAGTTAATATTCACACACACACACACACACGCATACACACACACACACACACACACACACACACACGCAGGGTTATTTATACACCATTTCCTTTTATTTATCCACTTCATTGTTCAGCCAACATCTGCTGCAGGCCTGCAAAACAATGGACAGGCCACACACACCCACACACACACTCACACACACAGCTGTTGGGGTTAGGCACTGAATGAAATACATAAAACACTGATACTGAACAGTGTACAGACAGCTCTGATAACTTTACCACTACTATTGTTCACAATTTCATTACACACACACACACACACACACACACACACACACACACACACACACACACACACCACACACAAACACACACATGTGTATATACGTACTCTATATACACATATAGTTGATTATAAAGTGGATTACTGAATATCTGGTATCAGTGCTGCATGTGAAGGTCTGGATACTTTGCACATACATATATGGTTATAGTTGTATAGTGTAGTGCAGAGCAGGCAGATTTTGGATCCATTCGTCTACTATGGAGTCTCTTCATGTCCGGTTGTGATGGAAAGGTATTTAAAGTCAAATAAATAGTGGCCATGTTATGGAAGAAAAAGGTGGAAACATTTACTGCACAAAAACAGATGGATTCATCACACGCGCACACACACACGCGCTCACACACACGCGCTCACACACACGCGCTCACACACACGCGCTCACACACACGCGCTCACACACACACGCACACACACACACGCACACACACACACACACACACTAATGGAAAAGATCACAGTAGGTGCAGGAATGTCTGTTGGTCCCATGAAAGCTTCTGTAAAAAGCTCCACCTGAGATAGTGAGGACGGCTAAATGAGAAAGTTGTCGAGGTTAAGCCTTTAAAAGCTTCCTACACCACCAGAGGAACCTCTCTTTCTCTCTCTCACTCACTCTCTCATTCTCTCTCTTTCTCTATCTCGCTCACACACACACACACGCACACACACACACACACACACACACACACACACACACACACACACACACACACTGAGAACCTCATTTCCTGAGTGTGAGGGGTCTCAAAATGTCTAACTGAACTGTAAACAAGATCAATATCACAGCGTCACACACAATGTTACACGCTTAGATGCCAAAGTCATCACATATACACACATTATCCTTACTTTAACATTACCATAACCTTAACATTACCCTAACATTACCCTAACACTACCCTACTCTTAACATTACCAAAACCTTAACATTACTCTAACATCACCGTAACCATAACATTACTCTAACATTACCATAGCCTTAACATTACTATAACTTTAACATCACCGTACCCTTAACATTACTCCAACATTACCTTAACCTTAACATCACTATAACCTTAACATTACTATAACTTTAACATCACCATAACCTTAACATTACTCTAACCATAACATTACCATAACCTTAACATTACTATAACATTACCAAAACCTTAACATTACTATAACATCATCATAACCTTAACATTACTATAACATCATCATAACCTTAACATTACTCTAACATTACCATAACCTTAACATTACTATAACTTTAACATCACCATAACCTTAACATCACTATAACCTTAACATTACTATAGCCTTAACATTACTCTAACATTAACATTACTCTAACATTACCATAACCTTAACATTACTATAACCATAACATTACCATAATATTAACATTACTCTAACATCACCATAACCTTAACATTACTCTAACATTACCATAACCTTAACATTACTTTAACATTACAATAACCTTAACATTACTATAACTTTAACATTACCATAACCTTAACATTACTCTAACATTACTATAACCTTAACATTACTATAACCATAACATTACTATAACCTTAACATTACTCTAACATCACCATAACCTTAACATTACTATAACCTTAACATTACCATAACCTTAACATTACTCTAACATTACCATAACCTTAACATTACTATAACCTTAACATTACTCTAACATCACCATAACCTTAACATTACTCTAACATTACCATAACCTTAACATTGCTATAACATTAACATTACCATAACCTTAACATTACTCTAACATTACCATAACCTTAACATTACTATAACCATAACATCACCATAACCTTAACATTACTCTAACATCACCATAACCTTAACATTACTATAACCATAACATTACTATAACCTTAACATTACTCTAACATTACCATAACCTTAACATTACTCTAACATTACTATAACCATAACATTACTATAACCTTAACATTACTCTAACATCACCATAACCTTAACATTACTCTAACATTACCATAACCTTAACATTACTCTAACCTTAACATTACCATAACCTTAACATTACTCTAACCTTAACATTAATATAACCTTAACATTACTCTAACATTACCATAACCTTAACATTACTCTAACCTTAACATTGCCATAACCTTAACATTACCCTAACATTAACTATACTCTAACATTACCCTAACATTAAGCTAACCTTAACGTTATCCTTACACCCTAACCTCACTATAACTTTACACTAACTTTATCATAACCTTACACTTAACATTTAATCAAACAAACATTTATGTTGTGGTTGCCACAATATGAGTGTGTAAACAAGTTTTTGGAAACAAAAATACGTAAATAATGTATTTTCAAGTGAAATGCACCCAATAACCTGGAGCCTGGTGTCTCTCTCTCTCTCTCTCTCTCTCTCTCTCTCTCACTCACACACACACACACACAACATTTCTGTCCTCCCTCAGACAGGAAGTGGCCGTTTTTCTGCTCCACAAATAAAGAATGTTTACTTCCTGTCAGCATCCAGAACCAATTGCCTGCTTTCCCCATGATCCTCTGCTGCAGTGAAGGGATGAAAAGACAGTGTATGGTCCTGTTTTCTTCTGCAACAATACAGTCCTGATTTTGTTCCCTGAAGTCTGGTTCAGTTGTGCTCTTAGGGCAGAGATGTGAGCGGAGCAGGACAGATGTTCTACAGTCTGAACAGCAAAAAGCCACAATCAGAATCACACGTGTTTCAGATCTGATTTAACTGAACTGATAGTAATCTGACAGCACAACAATCTGTAATCTGCAGGATCACAGCATCTGTAGATAACAAGTTTACTTATTTCACGATAAATGTGCTCAACAAACTAAATGATCTGACAATATATTGAGGTACATAAAGATATTCTGTAAATAAGAAGTACATTACAAAAAGACAAATGGATGGACGGATGGTAGATAGATGTATGGATGGTGGATGGACGGATGGTAGATAGATGTCTGGATGGTGGATGGAAGGATGGTAGATAGATGTATGGATGGTGGATGGACGGATGGTAGATAGATGTCTGGATGGTGGATGGACGGATGGTAGATAGATGTCTGGATGGTGGATGGACGGATGGTAGATAGATGTATGGATGGTGGATCGATGGATGGTAGATAGATGTATGGATGGTGGATCGATGGATGGATGGATGGTAGATAGATGTATGGATGGTGGATGGACGGATGGCAGATAGATGTATTGATGGTGGATGGACGGATGGTAGATAGATGTATGGATGGTGGATGGACGGATGGTAGTTAGATGTATGGATTGGTGGATGGACGGATGGTAGATAGATGTATGAATGTTTTAATGTAAAAATGATCAATCTCATTCTAGATCAGCACTTTTGGCCTGAGAGGCTACATATGAGTCCAAGGCTAAAATTAAGTCCTGTTCACTATATAGGGCACTATTTTTGGAGTGTTTCATTTTGTCCTGCACACTGGAGGATAACCAGGACACTCTTAGAATGTTCAACAATACACTGGAAGATGAACACAGACATGGAATACCCATAATGCACCATGTTCTTTACAAAATACACTGAGATTACTGTTATACAATACACTGTTTACTGTTTACTGAATAAACTGGTTAATTCCTGATGTTTTACAGCAGAACCCCTTCAGAGTATATACATGATGGAGTAGACTGAGGCATTATGTCACACTCACAAACACACACTCTCTCATGTCCAGCTCATTCCAAATAAGGGAAACTTTCCCTTTTCACTGCAGACTGAATTCTTCACAATTTGGACTTTGGTCATTTGCTTCCTCTAAAATAACCCACAAAATACTTTCCCACTTTGTGCCCTGATAAAAATGGAAGGTAAGGGAGGACATGGCCATCGTGGTCGGCTGTAAGTGGCAGCAGCTGGTATGGGAACATTCCTGTGATGATGTTTGACTCCTTGGAGTAAAGAACTTATCTTATGTTTTTAGATGTAAGTGGTGTCCACCTTTAAAAGCATCTTTGCAGTGGTTATTTAAGGCTGTGCATGTATTTAGACCATTGTGGGGACCAAATTAGACAGAATGATGAAATCATCACTGATTGGCTGTGGCTTGAATAGTTTTACTGGTTTGTATGTGCACGAGAAAATGCATTTTTAAATTAAATTGTTACATTTAAATTAAAGACGGATTTTTTCCTTCTTTTACATGACAACAGTAACTTTAGACACACTGTAAATGTTAAGAATAGCATCCTTCATGAGGGGAGATTCCAGTCACACACACACACACACACACTTCCTTTTTTAACTTGATTAAAGTATTATGTCCATAACAATAGAGGGATACTTCTCAAAAATGTTGGAAATACACACACACACAACACAAAAAATGTCAACAACAGAGCAGAAAGAGCCTCTGGACAAATTCTGCACCTGCACAGCTCAGGAAGCACACACACACACACATACAGTTGTTTTACTGTATGTAGTGACTCTCACCACATGATTTTTACTGACTGTGTATTACTGGACTCAAGTGATGATTGTAGTGAGTCCACCATCAGGTCCTCACAAAGATACAAATACAGGAGCAGAGAAAGTATATGCCCTATATGTTTAGCATGAAACAGTAGTGTGTGTGTGTGTGTGTGTGTGTGTGTGTGTGTGTGTGTTATGCAGGAAAAGTGAATGATGAAGTCATGACAGACAGCAGCCTTGATTGGAGGACAGCTGCAGCTTCCTGTAGCTCATTTTAAACACACACACACACACACACACACACACAGTGTAATGTAACTGAATGATGTGTATATTCAGTGTGAAAGTCTGTATTACTGTTAATTTTGTATAGTTAATAATGATAAAGCTGGACTGATGTGTGTGATGTGATAAACAGACCTCACTGACCTCACTGACACTGCAGGATGAGGAAGGCTGCTGTGGCTGGAGCTGATTTGTATGTGTTAAAGGGAAAATTTTGCATGCAGAGATTTTGCATGAAGTCACTTCCACCAAGTGTGCGCACACACACACACACATACACATACACATACACATACACATACACATACAGAGATAGATAGATAGATAGAGAGAGAGAGACAGAGAGAGAGAGAGACAGAGACAGAGAGACACACACACAGAGTGAGAGAGAGAGAGAGAGAGAGAGAGAGACAGACAGACTGACAGACAGACAGAGACAGAGAGAGTGACAGAGAGAGAGACAGAGAGAGAGAGAGAGACAGAGAGAGACAGAGAGAGAGAGAGAGACAGAGAGAGACAGAGAGAGACAGAGAGAGAGAGAGAGAGAGAGAGAGACAGACAGAGAGAGAGAGAGAGAGAGAGAGAGACAGACAGAGAGAGAGAGGGAGAGAGAGAGGAGGAACATTTAAACTATTCAAGTAAAAAAATAACTAAATCAGTTCATCATGAGATTTCTCTCTCTCTCTCTCTCTGTCTCTGTCTCTCTGTCTCTCTGTCTCTCATCGAAAAACATGTGAAATATGCTCCCTGTGTGTGTGTGTGTGTGTGTGTGTGTGTAGATGTCTCCTGTGTTCTCCTTCCTTTCTTTAAACTTTTCAACTTGACTCTGCTTTGGTCTGGAGGTGATTAGTTAAAGCAACACCAGATTTCAGGCCTCAGGCGCTGTGAGTGTGTTTGTGTTATGAGGGTTGTTACATTAATCATATGTGTGTGTGTGTGTGTGTGAGAGTGTGTGTGAGAGTGTGTGTGAGAGAGAGTGAGAGAGAGAGAGAGAGAGAGAGAGAGAGAGAGAGAGAGAGAGAGAGAGAGAGAGAGAGAGAGAGAGAGAGAGAGAGAGAGAGAGAGAGAGAGAGAGAGAGAGAGAGAGAGAGAGAGAGAGAGGTGTGATAGGGGTTTGAGGATGTGACCCACACACTCTGCAGGCCTGAAGGCACCATTAATTCTTACACCATCAGCAAGGAGCCATTCTACCCAGCAACCAACAGTGTGTGTGCGTGTGTGTGTGTGCGTGCGTGTGCGTGTGTGTGTGTGTGTGTGTGTGAGTCATGTAGCAGCAAGTATTAGGCAGCATGAAAAACACCTGCCACTGTGGTAATCCACACACCAGTATAGCTAAAGGGGCTCACTTCAGTTCTCACCCTAAAAGTCGTCTGACATTACACAATGATGAGCACTAAAAATGCAGGAACTTTTATATATTTTATATATTTTTCAGGCTGCCCAACACTGAAGGGACTCTCTGGACTCAGGGTGTTTCAGACACTCTGATGTAGTCTGACATGCCTTGACTTTTTTCAAATTACAACCATCTAAAATAATTTTTTTACCCAAAGTGTTACACAGGCTTTAGTTCATCACAAACTCAGCAAAAACAGAGTCAAAACAGTAAGAGTGTCATAAATCTATATTTTGATTAAATCTGCTCTAAACTTAGACTTTACAAAAACCTGTTTTCAGATGTGCTGATAAATTGTGAAAAAACACTAAGCATTACTAGCCAAGCCGTTTGAGCTCAGAACTGAATAAACAGAGGTGTTGGCTAGACCTGATCATTACAGTTTTTAGACATTGTATGTGGTTTTATTTTTAAAGCTTAACTAATGTGATTTAACAGGTGTTTGACTCATTCAGTGGCTCCTAAATGTAATATTTATAAGATACGTGTGAGGTGAGTCTTTGTTCACGTTCACATTAAACAAACTCCATGGCTGCTATTCCACCAATGGAATGTCCAAAATTACCATGTCATTACCATATGAATGACAGATCACATCATTTGTTGGGAAAAAATGCACATCTGTCTGACTCGCACTGAAAAACCTGTGTCTGCTCTCACAAATATCTAAAAATATATATTTCGATATAAGGTAGGGCGAAGCAAACTTGTTGGTCCACAGATGATCAGTTTGAGCAACTTATGGGTGCATTATCCTGCTGAATGAGGTCACTGCCTTTAGGGAATAGCATTACCATCAGTGAGGTGAACAAGGACACTTTGACACGAACGTTTTCAGCAGTTTGTGCTTCTGTGGGACCAGATGAGCTAACCTTCACCTCGCTAGGCTTGGGAACCTTCACCCTGTCTCTGGTGCACTGGTCGTCCTTCTTTGGAAGACTGTAGGTAGACACTGACCACTGCATACTGAGAACACCCCACAAGACCTAATTAACCAATCATCTAGACATCTACGTCATACTTGCCTGCTTCTAACACATCAAATCCATTTGATGTCTAATATATCCACCCAGGTGCCACATGAGATGTTCTTCACTTCATCTCTCAACGGTTTTAAAGTTCTGGCCAATCTGTACACACACATCAACAGATGTGACATAGACAACCAGGAACCAGAAAACCATGCAGGGTGTGTTAGTCAGTAATCTGAGAAAGAGAGAGAGGAGACGGGGTCAAGCCAAAACAGAAGCAGCTCCTCCTTAGGGAGCGTCCTGTGGTTAACAGAGAGTGGAACTGATGACAGAGCAGAGCTTATAGATACAGTCTAGAAGTCCACAAGACCGTATACAACTACCAGAGTCTGGATTTTAGCAGCAAATATCAGACATTAAAGCATCCTAACAGAACTGAGATGAGGAGGAGAAATGAGATTCTTTGCTAATTAGAAGCTAACATGCTAGCATGATGTTGAAGACTACAATCTTTTAAGTCCAGAGATGTTTTGGTATACATTCAAGCGGACCGTACCAAGTGTAGGATACAGTTTCCAGGCTTTAGATGCAGGTTTTGCAGCCTTGTGTCTACAGCTGTAAGACAATATTGATACAGAATTGTGATATCATGTTGTGAGATAATGTATCGGGGCGGTACGATGGCTTGGTGGTTAGCATGCTCCCCTCTTAGCGCTGAGGTCTTGGGTTGGGTGGAGGTTCACTGATCTCCCTGTGTTGTGGGTTTCCTGTGGGGTCCTCTCACAGTCTAAAAATATGGGGGAATTGCGTCTGTGTGTATGTGTGTACCGGTGAACCCAGTGATGGACTGGTCAGGACTAAGTGGATGCAATGATGGATGGATGGATGGACGGTTTACATCACAGATAAAAAAAAAGTGATGAAAAAACAAATGGCTCAGTAAAGCATAAAAACATGTTTTTTTGTAGTTGTTCTGGCTTCTCCACTTGTTGTCCCGCTTGCA
>BRDA01006801.1:0-11652 GCA_036984385.1 Crenuchus spilurus
CATAGTTGAAGTGTACCTATGATGAAAATTACAGACCTCTCTCATCTTTCTAAGTAGGAGAACTTTCACAATCAGTGGTTGACCAAATACTCCCCCCCCACTGTATAACTTGCTGCTAATCCCCCCATGCCGTGCTCAATACTCTGAACATAGTACAGTCTAAGTTATCTATACTCTTGTTAAATACTGCTCTACATTGTGTACAGTCTACATTTACATCTGTATAGTCTATAAAATATATGTATATCTGTATATATTCATAAACACTTCATATTTATATCAAACTACTGCACTGGGTAAAACTGGGATCTTGAGAATGTAATTTCATTCCACCTCATGTACTACATGTGATGCGAATGACAAAGTTTCCTTGAATCCTTATAGTGACATTATTTGAGGAATGCATCTTCATAACAGAAATACACCAAGATATACATTAAAGAAAACATGATGTCCCAAACGTTCATACATTAAGATTAATGTAAATGTTTAACTTTCTGACATCATCCTTCAACTGTGTCTTACATCATCAATAATGATGTCTCCTGGAACTAAGCTTATACTCACAGCTTGAGATCTGTAGTTAGATCTACACAACCTGACCACAGAGACTGCAAACAGTCACTAACTATAGTTTTGGAAAACACTTAAATCACAACTACATCGTTCCAACTACATAAGTTGCTAATATAGTAAGCAACTATGCTTTTAGGAAAGACACCCCTGGAGAGCAAACCTGGCTCTAATATTAAGATGTCCCTTACGGTCTGCAGTACCTGTATCGGCTATGTTAGATTAAGGTTATTGCTAAACTCTGAAGGGTGGTAGACATCCAAGACCAGGACTGAGCACGTGTGGTCTACAGGAGTCTACTAAAGCAGGTAGCATTCGCACTATCAACACTTCCTCCTGTACTGTGCACTGATACATTATACACACTCACACCATCAACACTTCCTCCTGTACTGTGTACCGATACATTATACACACTCACGCCATCAACACTTCCTCCTGTACTGTGTACCGATACATTATACACACTCACGCCATCAACACTTCCTCCTGTACTTTTTATTTTTTACTTCACCACAGGATGTGGTCCATCAGCCAAGACATGTTTGGAGTCCAAATGTCAATGTCTTCAGTATATTTGGAGTGCTGAGACTAATGTTGCTAACAAATCATACAACTTAGTAACCTAAAATGAACAGCCTTTTCTGTAAAAATTAATTACCAAAACTTACCATTCAAACCACATCAAGTTCTTAATAAAGGTCTCACAGGCTTGCTAATGTGATTTAGGATATAGTTTACAATGAATTCATTACATCTGTGTTAAGCAGGGTAACTGTACCTCTTTTGCAGAATATTTGCAGCTCCTTAGCAAGTGGCCGTTTGTTTATGTCCTGTAGTGTCCAGACGGCGATGGTCAGTGCCTCTCCTTTCGCACGCCGCTCCAGCAGCCGGTCAACAACGTCCAGCACATCACTCTCTTCCAGCTGGGAAAACTCAAACTTATGGCGACTGCACAGGACGCGCTTAAACCACAGCAGATCTACAGGATTTAGCCTGGATAGGAAGTTCTGCATGGCCTGCCAAACACACACAAACATGCATTAACACCACACATTTTGAAGACATACTGATACAGAACTAATAAAACCAGAGAAAAATTAATATCTGAATTTTTAAGAAAATCGTCATATTTTAGATTCATTATGATAAAGTGACAAATTTGAAGCCTTTTTTTGTTTGATCAATATGACTTATAACTCATGAGACTCAGAAATTCAGCATCTCATTATTAGAATATTGAATCTGGAGTTTGAGTAAATTACTATTTAAACAGTACCAACATTAAAACAAACAAAAAAAAAAGCTTTAAATGTGTCACTTTACAAGTAATGAAATTAAAATATGACAGTTTACTGTTTCACATTGTACATGACCTTTTGCACATTATTCTGAATTCTAGTATTAAGAGGAGGCCAATCACTGTAATGAATACAAAAGCTAGTAATGCTCAACATGGCATCTGATTCATAGATCATCTCATCGTGCAACAACAAAGCATCCATGTGGGAAGCACCACCCCCTCCACCGTTGATGTGGAGCCATATTCACATACAGTAGTTAGAACAGCCGAAATAAACTAATATTTCCTACACTGATATACAATGATATTCAAACTATACAATTTTTGTCTGATATAAAATACTGTCACTACCTAGCAGACCCCTGCAATTTGGCAAAACCACTGAAGAGAGCAACTGTCTACCTTATCAACCTTTTCAGAGAGCATAGTAATCAAATAAAGCCAGATTCACAATAAATTGCTTCCAGAGTCATCAAGATTGCACTTTTCCGCCTACACAACTGTATTGTAATTTGGAATTTTTCACAGATTGTAGCTTGTACACTGATCAGCAACAGGGGGAGATAAATAAGTTTGCTTTCCAACGAAGAAGTTGACTGGAGACAACAAACCTCAAACTCTTATTAGTAATTGTTTACAGAGTTATATTGCTTTTCTAACTGACCTCATTAGTTAATCATTTAGAGGGATGTGTAATCTTAAATATGTGCTCTCTCTTTAGCTGGGTCACATTGACAAGATCTCAGAGATGTATCATATCATGAAGGGTAAACCAGTTATTTCAAAAACTTCACAATCTTATTGTTGCAAAACATACTGATGTCATTGGGTACAGAAGAATTTATAAACTAATGAAGGTAGCAGTGAGCACTGTTGGGGCCATAATCTGGAAGTGGAAAGAATTTTTCACCATAAACCGGCCACAACCAGGCACAATTTCAGACAGAGGAGTGAAAGATTTTTTTCCCCTCAAAGAGCCCAGGTCCAGTTGTGGAGAGCTACAGAAAGACCTGGAATGAGCAGGTACAACTGTTTCAAAGAAAACAATAAGTAATGAACTCAGCCGTCATGACCTGTATGCACTCTCACCATGCAAGACTCCATTGCTGAAGAAAAGACCAGCCTGTGAAATACTGAGAGAACATAGTCTGAACAGATGAGACCAAAATTGAACTGGATGCCATAATACAATATAACATACCAATAATGCCGTAAAAGGTACTGCATATTACCCCAAAAACACCAACAGTGAAGTTTGGAGGTGGGAACATCATGGTTTGGGGCTGTTTTAAGCATACATAACTGGCATGCTTCATAATTGATGAATGCATAAATGCACTGAGACAGTCTTGATAAAAATCTGCTGCCATCTGCCAGGAAGCCAAGGAAACTCAGCTGGTTTCAGAGAAAGAAAAAAAAGCTGCTATCACCTGACTTCAATCCAATTGAAAATCTATGAAAGGAACTAAAGCTCAGAGTTCATGGGAAGGAGCCCACAGAACCTTCATGACTTGGAAGAGTGTTTGTGAGGAAGAATGGGCAAAAAAAGGCTTATGTACAAAGTATTAAATACATTTCAGTAATTGTGTTCAATACATTTTCCCTTCGTCTTTTGTCATTATTACATCATTTATCTATGGTTTGATTTTTTTTTTTTTACATGTTTTGGATTGGATGGGCTGTTCCTGACATCTGGTGAGAATTTCATGTCAATAGCACATAGAAAATTGGTGATGTGTTCAAAGATTATTTCACCTGCAGTACCTCTGTCTGTCTGTATCCATCAATCTACATGTCTGACTGTATCGCTGTTTCTCTGTCTGTCTATGTGATGGTTTTTTGTTTTCTAAATCATTGTATATATTTGTTGTTCAATGGGGGAACTTTTTACATTGCACAAGTTACGGTTTCCATTTAACAGACTTGTCATACACAGGTTTGTGCCATAATGATAAAACTTGTGTTACTCCTCTCGAGTTTTAATCAAGGCTCAACGTCGTTCTTTGGTTTCAACTTGTGTTTTTAATAAATCAGCAAGTTTATGCACAAAGGAAAGCATGCAACTAACAGAATCTAAAGCAGCGACTTGATTCTTGACCAATTTTAGAAAAAAAACTGTAAAAAAAAAAAATAGGAGAGATCTGATTTCAGAGTGTCTAATTTAGCTTACTTGGACATGTTCGCACATTTTTTGACTAATTTAATTTTGAAATTCCATGTCCCAGAACTGTTTCCCAGTACAGTGGATGTGCTCATATACAGGGGTTAGACAATGAAACTGAAACACCTGGTTTTAGACCACAATAATTTATTAGTATGGTGTAGGGCCTCCTTTTGCAGCCAATACAGCGTCAATTCATCTTGTGAATGACATATACAAGTCCTGCACAGTGGTCAGATCGATTTTAAGCCATTCTTCTTGCAGGATAGTGGTCAGGTCACTACGTGATGCTGGTGGAGGAAACCGTTTCCTGACTCGCTCCTCCAAAGTGGTTCAATAATATATAGACACAAAGACTTGCTGTCTTGGTCACAGATGCGCCAGCAAGACGTGCACCAACAATTTGTCCTCTTTTGAACTCTGGTAAGTCACCCCTAATGTGTGCATTTGCAATATACTATATAACTGTGCACTTACCCTGCTAATTGAACCTTCACACACTGCTCTTACTGGTGCAATTTGCAATTAATGAAGACTGGCCAACAGACTGGTCCAATTTAGCCATGAAACCTCCCACACTAAAATGACAGGTGTTTCAGTTTCAATGTCTAACCCTTGTACATATTCATCTACTTGTCTAATTATCTGTCTTAGAGGTCTGCATTACTGCGGGACCCATTACAATACCTTGCGGTGCAGGACCAAATTTAATTGTCTTTTGCTGGAGTGGTCGGTCAGTCAGTCCAGTCGTCATGGGAGCGACACTAGACATACATGTCAAAAAATCCCACAAGTTAATAAATAGTCTACAAAATGATGATAATCATGCAGCTAATCAGTCAGTAAGAAAGTCAAAATAGTGGTGGAGCGTCACGTGAACAGACGGTCAGTCTCTCTCTCTCAAAACAAATCAAATCAAAATAGCTTTACTTGCATGACAGTGATACAACAATGATATTTATAATAATAATAACAAAATTACAATTAAAATTAAAAGAAAAGTTACAAAAGAAAGGGGAAATAAGATAAAATAGCCTTTTATTATCCCACATGGGGAAATTTGCATTGTTACAGCAGCATATACAATATATACAATAGGAGAGAGGGATGAGAAGAAAGAGGTAGATAAGGTGTGCAAGATACAAAATAGTTACTAAGAAAAAAACTAAGCTCTAAAAATAAAGATAAATAAGCAACTGTTAGAAAAGCTACAAATTTACAAATAAAGAATAATAACTGCACATGTCCCAGGTATTGCACAAGGTACAGTATACTGAACTTGTACATTCATACAGTATACAGATACGGATATTGCACATAAAAGTATACATGTAATTGTTATTAACTGAATTGTGCTGGGTGTGTATGGTTTATAGTGCATTTAAAGAACAGAATGTCTGACTCTCTGCTTGGGGAGCTGCTGGCTGTAAAGCCTGACAGCAGAAGGCAGAAAAGACCTGCAGTATCGCTCTCTTCCACACCGCAGGTGAAGAACCTGTCACTGAAGGAGCTTCCCAGTGCTGTGATAGTCTCCTGCAGTGGGAGGGAAGTGTTCTCCATTATGGATGTCAGCTTGGCCAACATCCTCCTTTCTCCCACTGCCTCCACTAAGTCCAGTGAATGTCCCAGTATGGAACTTGCCTTCTTGATGAGCTTGTCCACTTTCCTCCTCTCTGCTGCCATGATGCTACTCCCCCAGCAGATAATCCTATAGAATATGGCTGACGCCACCACAGGGTCATAGAAAGAGTGGAGTAGGGCACCCTGTATTATAAAGGATCGGAAACCTCCTAAACAGGTGGAGCCTGCTCTGACCTTTCTTATACAGAGCCTGCATATTGTCTGTCCAGTCCAGTCTATTGTTCAAGTGAACACCCAAGTACTTGTAGGTCCTAACGATCTCAATGTCCATTCCCTGAATGTTCACTGGAGTCGGTGGAGAGAACTTGGTCCTGCGGAAATCCACCACCAGTTCTTTGGTTTTATCTATGTTAATCTGGAGGTAGTTCTGCTGGCACCAGTCCACAAAGTTCCCTGTAAGTTTTCTGTACTCTCTTTCATCACCATTGGAATTGTAGCCCACAATGGCAGAGTCATCAGAGAACTTTTGTAGGTGGCATGTTGTTGTGTTGTAGGTGAAGTCAGCAGTGTAGAGTGTGAAGAGGAATGGGGCCAGGACCATTCACTGTGGGGCCCCTGTGCTGCAGAGTATAGTGTCTGACACAGTCCTTAAGTCTCACATACTGAGGCCTGTTTGTGAGATAGTCCGTAATCCACATGATGAGTTGGTGTTCCACCCCTGCATTCTCCATCTTACTTCCAAGTAGAGAGGGTCTGATGGTATTGAAAGCACTTGGTAGGTCAAAAAATATTTTTCTAACAGTGCTTCCTGCCTTTTCAAGATGTGAGAGAGATCTGTGGAGCAAGTGAATGACTGCGTCCTCCACCCCAATGCCTGACTGGTAGGCAAACCACAGAGGATCCATAGTTGGTCCCACCAGTGTACGTAGGTGGGTAAGAACAAGTCTTTCTAAGGCCTTCATCAGGTGAGAGGTCAGTACCAGTGGTCTGTAACCATTTAGGTCACTGGGGTGTGCAGTTTTTGGAATGGGTACCACACATGATGTCTTCCAGAGTACTGGCACTCGGGCTTAGGTTGAAAATATCCTTTATTATCCAACACAGCTGGTCTGTACAGTGCTTCAGGAGTCCAGGATGGATGTTGTCAGGACCCACTGCCTTCTTCAATTTCATCTTCCTCAGCTCCTTCCTGACCTGTTCTCTGGAGAAGGACAGAGCAGTGCAGGGCTGAGTGCTGGGTGTTGAGAGCAAAGGTGTGGAGTCCTGGGTAGTAGTGAGTGGAGGTGAACATTGGAGCTGGGTGCCTGGTGTCAATGACCCTGTTGTTAGCAGAGACATTGCTGCTGTAGGAGAGGGAAGAAGCTGTGTAAGTTGGTCTGGGGGAGGAGCAGATGCCTGATCAAATCCGTTAAAGAAGGCATTCATTCAGGTCATTTGCCTGCTGCAGGTCTCCTCCAAGCTGCCTGTTGAATTCCTTAATCCAGAGATTGTCTCCCCAAAGACCCCTCCAAACACCACTTATGTTGTTTTGTTGTAGCTGGTCTTCCATTCGCTTCCTGTAGTGGTCTTTTCCCTGCCTGATTTTCCTCCTCAGCTCCTTCTGTGCTCTCCTCATTTCCTCTTTGTCTCCTGATCTGTAGGCCCTTTTCGTTTCTGTTAGAAGAGCCTTAAGATCTGGAGTGACCCAGGGCTTGTTGTTAGAGAAACACAGTACTGTCTTGGTGGGTACAGTGTTCTCTACACAAGTTTATGTAGCTGGTGATGCAGTCAGAGAGACTGTCGACATCCTCACCATGTGGCTCGCAGAGAACCTCCCAGTCAGTAGTTTCAAAGCAGTCCTTCAGAGCCTCATAAGCCTCATTGGACCAACTTCTCACTTCTTTTGTGCTGGCTGGGTATCTGTGGATGATAGGTTTGTAGACAGGCAGGAGATGTACCAAGATGTGGTCAGATTTACCAAAGGGTGGTAAGGCTATTGAGCTGTATGCATCTTTGGCATTTACATAAAACAAGTTCAGTGTTTTATTGCCTCTTGTGCTGATGTGACATACTGTTTAAAATTGGGAAGAGTGGAGAACAGGGAAACAGGGATTGAAGTCTCCAGAAATCAGGATGAGAGCCTGTGGGTGCTGTGTCTGCAGTCTGTTTCTGGCCGAGTGGATGATGTCACATGCCGTGTTCACATCAGCAGAGGGTGGAATGTACACATTTATCGCTATAATATGTGAAAATTCCTTTGGAAGATAGTAAAGCCTCATACTGACCGCAAACAGTTCAATATCAGTACTGCAGATTTGTTCTTTCACTGTGATGTGACCAGGGTTACACCATCTGTCATTAATAAACAAATCAACCGGGGGCAGCCGTGGCCTAGTGGTTAAGGATCTGGTCTGGTGACCTGAAGGTTGCCGGTTCGATCCCCGGGCAGGTCACGACTGAAGTGCCCTTGAGCAAGGGACCTAACCCCCAATTGTAAGTCGCTTTGGATAAAAGCGTCTGCTAAATGCCTCAAATGTAAATGTAAATGTAAATCCAGACCCCCTCCTTTCCTCTTACCACTGTCCTTTGTCCTATCTGCACGCCGGACTTGGAAGCCCTCCAGTGCAATGTTAGCATCTGGAGCTAGCTCTGTTAGCCATGTCTCTGAGAACATCATTAAGCTGCACTCACGGTACTCTCTCTGTTGCCGCGTCAAGGCCGATAACTCCTCAAACTTGTTGGATATTGATCTTACATTCCCTATGTTCCCCACTGAAGGAAGAACGGGTTTGTAGCGTCTTTTCCTAGCACGACATTCAGCATATATATATATATATATATATATATATATATATATATATATATATATATTAGGGGTGTGTATCTGTCCAATAAATGACGATCCGATATGTATCTCGATTCATGCGGTACAATACGATTCAGAAACTATTTATTTTAAATTGGACCAATTGAATTTGGTTCGATTCAATTGAGGAGGATTTCGATACGATTCGGTTCAATAGGGTAGGAAATAATACGAGTTACTTGTTTAAAATAGATAATTTACATTATGATTCAACATAAGTTAATACTAAAAATGTGTTTCTGCGGGGCGTGGCTGAGCTCAAGATGGAGTGGGACGTGTTTAGCTGGCGCTCCCACCGAGCCTCCAATTAAATTAATGTAAAATATAAAAAGTACTGCGCAGGTTATATTAAAAGTATCTTTGCAGCTGGGAGATAACTTTTATATGGGACAATGGCGAGTAATCTAGATCAATTTAAATACGCCGGACCAGATGCATCTAAAGCAATGGACTACGTGAGGAACAAAATTCTCCCAGCAACTGAAGACTAAAGGCTTGTGTTTGCTTTTCAAATTCATCTTTACAAAGACTGAGGTGGGGTCATTAGCAATCTGTATATCTGTGGTTATATATTATGATACAATGTAATGTATCCCACTACTACAGTCTATATATTTGATCCACAACCGATTAACCATTTATGCTTTACAATGGATATATAAGTATGGATATCCTAGTTAAGGTCACCTAAATTACTTTTACTGCGCAGTTATATTTGAAGTTTTTTTTTTTATGTACTGTTTGGTTGAAAAACCTTTTCGGAGGCTCGATGGGAGGGGCTTCAGTGGCATCCCACCTATAAGCACTAAATGTGAGGATTTGTTTTTGATAGGTTTAGGTTTAATGCTGTTGAATGGGGGGCTTACCAGACAATTTGTTTATCTTTTCCTTGTTCTGATCCTATGTGCCAGATATCACTTTATATTAATTTTTACTTTGCTGTGGATTTCATTAGTTCTAAGTTTATAATTTTATATACCTTACATGATGGGTTCTAATGTTAAGAAGAGAGGTGGGGGCTGCCTGGTTAATTTTGTGAGCTGGAATGTAAAATCACAACCACCCAGTAAAGCGTAAAAAGGTTTTTACACATTTAAAACAACTCAAGGCAGATATTGCATTCCTCCAGGAAACACACTTACGGATAACAGACCATTTTAGATTGGAGAGAGGCTGGGCAGGGCAGATATATCATTCCAATTTTGGCTCAAGGTCCCTCGACGGGGTAGCCATACTAATTAACAAAAACAGACCCTTTACAGCAACCAGTGTTGATGCTGATATCGCAGGACGCTATGCAATCGTAGTTGGGCAACTCTATTCTTTTCCAGTTATATTAGCCAACATATATGCACCAAATTGGGATAGCCCTGAGTTTTTTACTAAAAATTTTTCACGTCTACCCAATATGGTTTCTCATCAACTTATTCTTGGGGGTGATATGACCTGTGTACTTTCCTCAAATTTAGATCATAGTGCATCCAAAAAAATTCCTTTATCCAAATCTGCACAGACTATTCAATATTTCCTGGAAACTTACGGAGCTGCAGATGTGTGGTGGTTCCGAAACCCTACGACCAGGGCATACTCCTTTTTTCTCAGGTTCATGGAACTTATTCTCATATAGATGATTTTTATCTGGATAAATGTCTCTTAACATTTGTGTCTGATTGTGAGTATGAAGCCATAGTAATTTCTGATCATGGCCCTTTGACCTTGAAAATTAATATTCCAAATACACGATTTGACCCACAACCCTGGAGATTAAATCCATTACTTATGTCAGAGGAGGCATTTACCACATTCATTTCATCTGAAATTGCATTTTTTCTAAGTGTTAATCAATCCCCTGAAATGTCCTCTTCCACAGTGTCCCTTGGAATCCCTTAAGGCATATATTAGGGGACAAACTCTCATATTGTGCTAATAAAAACAAAATTAGAACAGCACGCCTCAGAGAAATAACAAAAGAAATCTTAACAATAGACAGACAACATAGCTACCAGCCTTCAGAGGATAAGCTGAAAAAACGTATGTCCCTGCAAGTAGAATTTGATCTTTTGTCAACTAGACAGGCTGAATACTTAATCACCAAGTCGCGGCATTACTCATATGAACATGGAGAGAAGGCTGGGCGGACTCTCGCACATCAGCTTCGACTAAAGACTGCCAATCAAGCCATTCCATCAATTAAGAATGAGCAAGGACAAAAGATAACAGATAGCCAAAAAATAAATTCCTGTTTTAAAACATTTTACCAATCATTATACACTTCTGATTCCCATACCCATCTGATTTTGATAAGTTTCTCGGGCCACTGCTTTTTCCACACTTGGATTCTGTAGTGGCTGCGAGACTTGAAGATTTGTCAGCTGATGAGATAGCTATAGCCATTAAGGTTATGCAAAGTGGTAAGTGTCCGGGGCCGGACAGCTATCCAAATGAATTTTTAAAAAACGTTCTCTGACCAACTTTCTCCATTATTGTCCATCTGTTTTTGAAGAATCATTTTCTCAAAATTCTCTGCCACTGACATTGTCAGGCAATCATTTCTTTAATACTTAAAAAAGACAAAAATCCACTTGAATGCAGCTACTTTCGCCCAAAATCTCTTTTAAATACTGACGTTAAAATTTTTGCTAAAGTCCTAGCCCACCGTTTGGAAAAAAATCTTACCTTACGTTATTTCACCCAACCAAACTGGATTCATTAAAAATCGTTTTTCATTTTTGAATGTTAGATGTCTCCTGAACGTCCTTTATAGTCCTCCATTAACATCTGATACGCCGGAAATAGTACTTTCACTCGATGCGGAAAAAGTATTTGATCGTGTAGAATGGGATTATCTTTTTGACGTTCTGAGAAGGTTTGGATTTGGTCACAAATTTATCTCATGGATTAAAATATTATATACATCCCCAATGGCAGCTATACGCACTAACAACCTATCTGATTATTTTGAACTCCAAAGTGGTACAAGACAGGGTTGCCCCCTTTCACCACTTTTATTCACAATTGAAAGAGCCATTGGCTATGGCTCTAAGGCAGAATATTGGCATTAGGGGAATTATTCGAGGTGGAGTAGAGCATAAAATCTCATTATATGCAGATGACATGCTGTTATATATTACGGAACCCCTTCTTAGTGTCCCTAAATTGCTAGATGTGCTCACAGAATTTGGGAAAATA